>JAMKCH010003245.1:0-69427 GCA_023653785.1 Ophioderma brevispina
ATTCAAATACCCATAATTCTAAAAAAGGGGAGAGTATGGCAATGAAATTAGTACTATTTGTTTTCTCTCATTAAAAAGGCTTTAAAATGATATGTATTTCACCTTTTTTTGATGAGATTGAAAACCTCAAGCTTAAGAATGTTCGTTTGTAAATTATGAAAATAAACGGCATGCAAAAATCACCAAAATGTACAATTGAAACAACCATAACTCCAAAACCGTATGGAGTATGGAGATGAAATTAGTACCACTAGCTTCCTCTCATCAAGAGCTTTAAAATGATATGTATTTCAACATTACTCGAAGAAAAAATGCTACAATACAAACTCATAAAGGGTTATTCATAAATCATCCAAAAAAATGGCACGCGAAAATGAAAAATGGCAAACTTTAAACACCCATAACTTTAAAACCGTATGGAGTATGGCAATGAAAAAGGTACCATTGGTTTTCTCTCAGCAAGAGCTTTAAAATGATATATAATTTTACATATTTACTCCAAATTTTGAAAATAAGGTGTTATAGCTATATTTACTGTATCACTAAGTATCATGCTGAGTGAGTGTAGCTTTTACGTGTATTCGACTCACGTATCCTAACTAGCTCGTTCACGTAGCGTTGCATGTCATCCGTACCGTAACCTACCTCCTACATAGTTCTACTAAGCATAATTCCACATTATGTCTTTAACATGTTGTCATTAACGGATGATGAGTTATGCAAAACCACATGGAATACCTTTCCCCTATTACCTACCTCAACTTTGTCGATCTCAAAATCCCTCTAAATGTACGATATATACCCTGTTTTCACTATCAAACACAACTTGAGATCCTATATAATGCGATGACATATGTGAAAAAACTTAGAATTAGAGATAAAAAATTTGGAAGAAAATTGCGACTACAATCACTCTGCCACTCCAGTGCATGAACGAAGCCATAATTGACAAGGAACCAGAGGTCATGCATACGTCACATGGGTTAACTATTTCAAAAGGTAGTTTATTATCTAAGGAACATATATCAACTCAATTCTGAATTGCTTTTGATATTTTGTTCATCTGCAGTGTGCAAAGTTGGCTCTTTGAAATGGCCTGCTCATGCTGGTAACAGCTAGGGGAAAGGTACTCCATGTAGTTTTGCATAACTCCACATCTGTTAATGACAACATGTTAAAGACATAATGTGGCGTTATGCTTAGCAGAACTAACCTCCTACAATGCTACGTACCCAACCCAAAATTAGTTACATTTGATGTAGTCCCAAATTATTTATATTTATATTATACGCACGTTGTTTCCTTGACCTTCAACTTGTCTTGACTGATTCCATTCATGGTTAAAATCCAATGATTTTGAAACAATTTATGTGTACTTATCTAGCGCAAATCAGGCGCCCGCCGAGTGTGGCGTCCTTACCTCATTCTCGGTGAAAATTGGCAGCAGACGACAAGAATCTGCTAAGACAGCCGGCAGCTATTTCGAAAATTCAAGTAGTGTTCAACTTAGCGATATTTCATTGAAAGTTTGTTAGTATTATCATTAAAAACTGATTATATGTAGTGTAAACATTATTCTACACAGAGAGACTTGCCATATGTAGGTATGATCATCCAACATTTGATATTAGATATTTTTAGTTGAAAATGTTTTCACTGCAAAGATAATTGCTTCACGTAAAAAATGAGGGGTCAATCATGACTGTAGGTTGTTATTGAGCCAAGTTATGGGCAAAAGTTTGTCGGGTGGATTTGCTCAAAAAAAGTGACCGTCATTGCAGATTGCTATGGTGAAAAAAGCTGAAAATGTAGCCTGAGTACCTGTTTTTGTCCCCTCCCGAACGAAGTTATAAAGTGGGCTCCGTCCGTGTGTCCGTCCGTATGTATGTCCGTATGTCCGTGACAAAAATGTTAACCTTGGAACATTTGGGCATAACTTTTTTTCTGGATGAGCTAGAGTAGCCAAACTTTGGTATATTGTAGGAGGGGAAACCCCCTTACTAACCATGTAATTCATTCCCCCTGTCCCCCAGGGTCATCCCCTGGGTCTGTCAGGGGGTAGGGGAAAAAGGTCAATACTGCACAGAAAATGTCAACATTTGGCCATGTATTGTGTGTGATTTCTCTGGAGTTCCATAAGGGCTACGATGATGTAACTTGGTGGAAAGAAGCGAGTTGATGAGTTCTCGACCTGATTAGATTTTGGGCGTAAAATATGCTAATTAAGTATCTAAGGCTTGTATACAAGTTATCTGGAGTTCTGTAAGGCATATAATGATGTAACTTGGTGGAAGGAAGCAGGTTGAAGAGTTCTCGACCTGATTGGATTTTGGGCATATTTTGGGCGAATTACGTATGCAAATGAGCTAATTAATATGCAAAAATCGGCATAATCGCTATATTTTTGAAACGGTGCATCGGATACACAAAATTCCTTCGCTGCATGAAAGCATATCATGGTGCGCATCTTTGCCATTTGAAAGTGTGTGATATATGCGGCTCAGGTATGCAAATTAGCTAATTAAATATGCATAATTGCTGTATCGATAAAACGGTATATCGGATATACAAAATTCCTTCGCTCATATTGTTCATATTGTAGACATACATTGTAGTTGCATTTATCGCATGTTAGTGATCGCGACATTCGGCGGGGACATATTTTACGCATCGCGTAAATCCGAGTTCGCCTTGTTTAGGACTTGTTTGCCATATTGCTAAAAAGCGCTTCTAGGTGGGTGGAAAGAGTGTTATATTACCCTCAAAATTTTGATTAAAAATATTATTTTCTCAATTTTATTTGAGAAAAAGATTTCTCATGGGAAAAGTACTTTGTTTAGGCCAATGGAATTGGATTGTTAGTTTCCGGTTGACTGTATTTTTGGACGTGGATGATGCCACTGCTGGGGACTGTATGACTCATGATTGTACAATTGATTGTACACAGGGCCGTAGCCAGGGGGTGCGTTGCACCCCCCAAAAAAAACGCAATATGCAAAAAGTTCCGCTTATCGTGCTGAAGTTTGCTGCTTTTTTGCCTCCAATGCCAGCCCGAGGCATATTTGAATCGAGGTTCAACTTCTAATAGATAAAATTTCAAGAAAAAATAATGGTTTTATGCCATAAAATTAATGTCCAAATTGTCAAAAATCGCAGAGCTTCCGGGGTTTCGCCCCCTGGACTGGGGCATTAAGACGGGGCCCTGCACCCCTCCCGTTAGTTCTTACGCTTCCCGTAAGGTCCACATCTGGAAAATCTGCACCCCCCCCAAATAAATTCCTGGCTATGGGCCTGATTGTACAATTCATGTGCCAAAATATTTTTGACAACACTGAGGGTTGACCAATTGACTTCAACAGTAGGCCATCACTACACTAGTACTAGTAGCCGAGAGACAGTAGGGCTAGCCATACCTCTCCCCTCCCCCATTTTCAGTATCGTTGTCACCCAAAGACCTCATTTAAAAAAAAAATCTCAACCAAAGACCCCATATTTTTTTGAAAATATTACCATTGTCATCCAAAGACTCCTATTTTTTGGAGTCCTCTGTCACCGAATGCCCCTGGGTTTGGGAGCACCAACCGTCCTAGTTACATTTCATGATATGTGAGTACCCCCTTCACCGTAGCCATATCCCAGATCTAAACTTCCTTGGGACTCTCACATTCATTTCATACTGACACATCATTCATAGCTTGATTTGAAAGAAATGGGTATGAACAAGTTCACATTTTACCTTGTAAATCTTAGAGCTATTTAGTAGTGTGGGTAAATTCAACAGCGAACGAACGCAAACAAGGTATGCATGTTGCAAGGTAGCCGAATTTAGCAGTCTTGTGCACACATCAAATGAGCGTCCTGGAAATGCTCTTTACTGTTATCCTGTTTAAGCTGCTTTTCTCGTCTCGAAAATGTTAAATTTGTTGCCTGCTTTCAACATTTAACAAATAATTGACGTCGCCCATGCGTCCCGCCATGCGTTCACTCCGGGGTTCACTCGCTCAGGACTCGCCAAGACTGTAAATGCCATGCATGAAAAAAAAAAAAAAAAAAAACACCCCCGCCTCTATCGCAAATTTAGTTTTGCGAGAGGATGGGTGTCTTCATTTCTTTTGATACACTCTAAATAGAAAAGTTCGTCTTCGAATCGTTTTTATTAGCTTTTATTCTTATGAACCCTCACTCAAAATGGTTCCAAAAGTGTTCTTTAGAGCTTGCAGAACTTTACTTCGGTTCTTTATAGAATCTATTTGAAAGATGGGTTCTATTATGAGAACAAAATAAGGTTCTGGGTTCAACTTTTTTCTATTAGAGTGTACATTTCTCTGGTTTTATTTTTAATGTGCGTGCGTTCGTAGCAAAAAGATTAAGCTTGAAAATAAGTGCTAAATGTAATATTTCTAACATGGTGAAATTTATTTTTATATTTAATTTAGAAAAATCTTAGAGCTATTTAGTAGTGTGGGTAAATTCAACAGCGAACGAATGCAAACAAGGTATGCATGTTGCAAGGTAGCCGAAATAAGCAGTCTTGTGTACACATCAAATGAGCGTCCTGGAAATGCTCTTTACTGTTTTCCTGTTTAAGTTGCTTTTCTCGTCTCGAAAATGTTAAATTTGTTGCCTGTTTTCAACATTACCAAATAATTGACGTCGCCCATGTGTCCCGCCATGCGTTCACTCCGGGGTTCACTCGCTCAGGACTCGCCAAGACTGTAAACGCCATGCATGTCATATCAGCAGTCATCACAGAGTAGCCTACGCATGAACTACGCTATGCGGGATATAGCCATTGGATGTGGCGTATCGAAAGAGGGCACGATCGTACTTAGGCTATTTTTGTAGACTATAGCAGTAGCGGTAGTCCATCAACATGATGAATACATTTCACATACAAATTTTCTCGCATCGTTCAGATTTTGTAGAGAGACTAGACAATCACAGAAACGTCTCGGAACTTGCAAATGTTCCCGTATTTTCTACTGAATTCGACTTAAATATTGGAATTTCGGCAGGGTAAATTTGAAAAAAATGACATCTTTGAAATAATGAATTAATTGACGCGGGGCCGTTTTTGGACGCGGGCGGTCAACTGGAAACTAACAATCCAATTCCATTGGCCTTAACCAGAAAAGCAGATACCGAGCAGATAGAGACATAATTTGCTACTGGTGCTGTGGAATAAAATTTAGATAAGAGTTCAATGCAGCTGTAGGGATACGAAATAGTGAGTAAATTTAAACTAAAACTTTCGTTAATTAGATCATTGCTCACCCTCGGGCTTCGCCCTTCGCTGGCGTAGTTTTCCGAGGTGAGCAGTTGATCACTAGCTATAACCCAGCGGGGTTACGCTGTCAAAATTTGCATTTGAATGTTGAGCATATGCAAATCGTATTGTTGTTGCTGTGCAGAGTTAAAATTAGCATCCAGGCACGTTGGTACAGCGAAGTGGCGATACAGGCGCCGCCATTGGAAATACAATTTTTTTTTCAAAACAGAAATTTGAACAATTAGAGTACACATCTTTCTAAATTCTTCTAAATCTTAACGTAACACTGGATTACTGAAAATCTTTTACTGATAAAATTCACAAAATGTACAGTGATTTACACTTCTGAGCTAGACTGCTAAACCTGTGATGTCATTGTCTTAGCACAGTGAGTTGCTTGGTGACCGTTTCATGCTGTCCCTTCTTGTAGTCTGCAATATTCGCAATCACCTAAAGCTCCAAACAGAGCATGTTGAACGAACGTGAAAATTACACGCGGGGATCGGCGGCCTGTCGCAGCCGATACGCCATATGACCTGACCTCTATACAGGTCAGTGGCCATAGAGCGTTTGTTTCCAGATTATACCCTCGAGAGATAAATAACACGTACAAGTAGGTGCATGAAATACTGCGGCCATAGGTATTTTTCTTAGTTGTAATTGAATTCCACGCTGCGTCGCAGTCCATGAGTCGATACACTTTATACAGTGCTTGATTGGCTTACGGCTTTTTCAATGCATTATTGGCCTTACGTTAGTGCCGACCAACCAATGTCAAAAAAAAACGACGTAAAGGTTCCTGTCTAATAAACTACAGAGACTATCCTGAGTCCGAATATGCACCTAATGGACAGATTTTTTATCTCTTTCAATTGTCCAAAATCCAACAAATAAATTTGTTCTCAAAGCACTAAATGTTCTTCCAGTGCGAAACCAACAAACGCTGACGGATAACGGCTGACTACGATGGTTCCATGCGGCTCGGGCTTCGCTTCATGGCTCAGACTAGTCAATTGTGAAATGGTTGCCCACGTGAGAAAGGTAACGTCTATAACTCCTGACCGTGCGAGACGGGTCAGTCTACGGGGTCAGTGTCAGTCGACGGGAATTCTCGGGCCATAACGGTTGTACATGGGAAGACTTTTTAGGCCAATGGAATTGGAATTGTTAGTTTCCGGGTGACTATTGGAAAAAAAGGACGAGTGGTCACGCTTTCATATTCCTATTCTTATTTACACCCAAATCAAAGTTACGAGGAAGATAGACCCCATTAGTTTTTTGAAAATATTACCTATTGTCATCAAAGACCCCTATTTTTTGAGTTACTCTGTCACCGAATGCCCCTGGGTTTGGGAGCACCAACCATTTACATTTCATGATATGTGAGTACCCCATTCCCGTTAGCCATATCCCAGATCTAAACTTGCCTCCCTTGGGACTCTCACATCATTTCATACTGACACATTCATTCATAGCTTTATTGAAAGCAATGGGTATGAACAAGTTCACATTTACCTTGGAAATCTTAGAGCTATTGTAGTGTGGGTAAATTCAACAGCGAACGAAATGAAACAAGGTCTGCATTTTGCAAGGGGTAGCCGAAATAAGCAGTCTTTTGTGTACACATCACATGAGCGTCCTGGAAATGTTCTTTTAGGTTTTCTGTGTAAGTTGCTTTTTCGTCTCGAAAATGTTTAAATTTGTGCTGTTTTAACATACCAAATAAGTGAGTCGCCTGATGGTACCGGCCATGCGTTCACTCCGGGGTGGTTAACTCGCTCAGGACTCACCAAAAGACTGTAAACGCCATTGTGTCATATCGCAGTCATCACAGAGTAGGAGCCTACGCATGAAACTACGCCTATGACGAGATATAGCCATTGGAGTGGCGTATCGAAAGAGGAAGAGGCACGTTCGTACTTAGGATATTTTTTAACTTAGCAGTAGCGGTTTTAGTCCATCAACATGATGAATTACATTCACATACAAATTTCTCAGAATCTGTTTCAGATGTGTAGAGAGCCTAGACAATCACAGAAAAGTCTTGGAACTTGCAAATTTTCCCGTATTTTCTACTGAATTCGACTTAAATATTGGAATTTCGGGAGGGTAAATTTGAAAAAAAATGACATCTTCTCTATGAAATAATGAAGTAATTGACGGCGGGGGGGCGTTGGACGCGAGCGGTCAACTGGAAACTAACAAATCCAATTCCATTGGGCCTTACCAGAAAAGCAGATACCGAGCAGATAGCGAGAATAATTTGCTAATGGTGCTGTGGAATAAAATTTAGATAAGAGGTTCAATGCAGCGGTAGGGATACGAAATATAGTAGTAGTAAATTTAAACTTCAAAACTTTCGTTAACATTAGATCATGCTACCCTAGGGCTTCGCCCTTCGCTGGCGTAGTTTTCCGAGGAGAGCAGTTGATCCAATAGCTATAACCCAATCGGGTTTACGCTGTCAAATTTGCATTTGAATTGATGGTCTATAAATCGTATTGTTGTGCTGTGTCAGAGTTAGAAATTAGCATCCATGGCACGTTGGCACACGCAGCACTAACTAGTGGCGAGCAGGCCCAGCCATTGGACCAACTCCCCTTTTTTTTTTTTTTCAAACAGAAATTGCAACAACTTAGAGTACACATCTTTCTAAATTCTTCTAAATCTTAACGTAACACAACACTGAATTACTGAAAATCTTTTACTGATAAAATTTCACAAAATGTCCAGAAGATTTACACTTTCTGAGCTAGACTGCTAATCCTGTGATGTCATTGTCTTAGCACATGAGGTTGCTTGGTGACCGTTTCATGCAGTCCCTTCTTGTAGTCTGCAATATTTCGCAACACCTAAGCTCCAAAAGAGCATGTTGAACGAAAGTGAAAATTCCACGCGGGGATCGGCGGCCTGTCGCAGCTATACTCATCTGACCTTCCTCTATAACATGTCATTCCATAAGCGTTTGTTTCCAGATATACCCTCGAGAGATATAAACACATGTCCGCTGCTGCGATAGAATCCGGGATAGAAGCCGACGAAAATTGCTGATTTTCCTTTTTTCCCGTCAAACGTGAGTAAACGCATTGATTGTAAAGACCCCAAAGTGCCTTTTAACACTTAAAATCTATGAATATTGCTCAATTGGTCATATGTGTGACCAAACTTCTGCATGCATTATTAGCCTCTGGAAATGTACATAAGTTTTGTCGCTGGGATGCCATATTGCCCGCAATCCTTGTTGTAGACCTATGGGTATACAACCCGCGGGTTGCGGTAAACCGAACCTACCGTTTACCTTAGCGCGTTCACGTAGCGTTGCAAGTCGTCCGTATTCTACATCCGACACACCGCCTACGTCGGGAGTGTTGAGTGTGGTACTGAAAAAGAGGGTGGGTGCGCCGCGGATCGATGCGGAATAAGCAAATTCAGATCAGTAAAAAACAGCACTTAGTGAAAATCTTACCTTGATGTAGTCCTAAAATTATATTTATACGCCACTTGGTTCCTGACTAATTTTTCCATATGTTCAAATCTGATTATTTTGAAACGGTGATTTCCTAACCGTTTAAAAATCCCCATTAAACATGCAGTCACCCTGGATTGTTCCCAGTTATTTCTTCTAGAATAGGCACGAGCACATTTATTTTCGCTGATTACCAAGAAAAAAAAAATATTACGAACATGCACCCAGAAGGGGAGACAAAACTGTGTTTTTTAGCTTCAAAATTTCGGTCATTTTGTTGCTTTTTAGGGTCAACATTTCCGGGATGTAAAGCATGAGCTGTGCACCGTGTTTGTATTTTGAAAATCGAGCTAGTAGGGATGCTAGCCTCCAAGTTTTAGATATGCACGGATTTCGTGTCAGAAAGGACTGTAAGTATACAAAAGTCTTGACTTTGTGGCAAAGTAGGATCCCGTTTTTTTTTTTTAATGAAAACTGCCGCTCTGCTTAGGGAGAGGAGATAGTATACAAAATATAACTGACAGGAGAGACTCTTGTTAAACTATGGACCCGAGGAGGAGGTGACTGCATAGTGCTATTTTTGCTGAGGGGCACAGCCCTGCCAGCCCCAAAATGCACTATTGCAGTCAACGAGGGACCATAGTTTGAACAGGAGGCTCGAATAAGGGCAGTATAATTTGTTTTATATACGTATTCATATATTCATTGTTCATTGATTGGTTAAAAGATTTATAAAACCATGAGGTAAAATTTGAATTTGCCTCCCTCGCCTACCAACAGACCCATGGCCGGCAGCCAATATTGCAGTGTTGTCGTCAGCCTCCTTAAGTTTACTACAGACTAAACCCCATCCAACATGGACAGGCTTTCCTTAATTGCTTTTTAGTGTTCACACTTCATGTCATTTCTTGATCACTTTACATCTGGATCTTGGCTGAATTTGTGCCGTACCGCACTCACGCATTTTCGCGTGTATCCGTGTTGACATTTGTTTTGATGATCATGCTACACAGGGCAGACATTTTGCTAAAATGGAAGCCGTAAATAGTCCTTTTTGGATCCGTAAACTAGTTCTTTTGAGATCCCGTAAATAGTTCTTTTGAGAGGCCGTAATAGTCTTTTTCTGCCGAATGTAGATTTATATTGATCATGTGGTTCCACTTTTAACCAATCAATGATAAGAATATATGAATGACGTATATAATAGGGGCTATCGTAGCGGAAAAAGCCAGAGCAACCTCGGGCTAGACTTACCTAGAATCACACTATATAGACATGATACCACAAAATCAAACATCATCTTTAGAACATTTTTCCAATGCTCATTTCAAGAAAATTCAGAAGCATATTGAAAAAAATTGTGCACACAAAAGACTTTTTGGTGCTCGTCCTGTGTGCGTTGTGCATCTGTCACATGAGGACATACACAAACGCCCAGGGAGGTGTGTTTTTTCAGGCCATCAAGAATGATATTGTATACCACTAAATTCCTAACAGCTCCTGAGAGATCACAAAAAAAAAAAACATGGTCTGGAGTGATCCAATGAAGGAAACACATACTGCAAGCAGTGTGGTGTGAGTTGAATATGCACCAGCAAAAACTTTGATTCCTTGGTACTTTTTTCCATGCAACATCTGGCCAGAGAGTTTACAAAGCTAATTCCTGCCTGGAAAAAACTTGGAATGTTGCAACCCTCCGTCCATATATTAGGGTGTCTGCCTGCTGTGGCCATTCCAGCCCATCACTTAGATATTTGTGCTAATGCAAGTAGTGTTGGTCACGGAAAGTGCACTTTTTAAAATCGCAGCTATTATTTAGGCTATTATTAATATGAATCTAAAAGCTTCATGATATAACTAAAAAAGGATGAAATCTATTATAGATAATGAAAAAAAATACCAAAGTCCAAATTAAAAACATTTTTGGTGGGTTGAAGTCGGTACTCACCAGTGTAGATCCCCGCGAAACCCATGGACTCGCAGTGCGCAGTCCCTGTTTTATGACCTCCACTCGCTGTTTTCTTTGGCAAGCTTCCCCCGGTTAAAAAAAACCAAGAAAATCATTTTTTGCATATCATTATTTAGTATACACTTTATTTGAAGTATTTATGAGCGAAATTGTGGCTTTCTAGCATTTGTCAATTTCTAATTATGGCTTCCAGAACCCGGAAGCAGACATATGACACACCATTAGAAAGCCCTTTCCATTGCCTACAATTTTTCCATTCACCATTTTAAGGTCAGAGGTCGAGCTCCAGGGGCGATTTTACATTTTTGTCCCACCCATATTTTCCACGTATTCCCCACGCTTTTCATTGGGAAGCTGCGTTTGACCAATCGCACAAGGATTGCCAAATGCCCATCATAGTGACACGTGGGTGAACCCCGGGAACTGTACCGCGAACTCAGTGACATGTTATGCCGAGTGTATGCATGCTGGGATGCGTGGTCTCTCGCAGATTTCCCACACAGCTCCCAGTGAAAGGCACTCATTATTTTCACTATTGTATGACCGTGGTAGGCAAAATAATGTAATATTAATTTGTTTAAAGTGTTTTGTCGTAAAATAGAGGTGAAATTCATGACAAAATTGATAAATTTGCTTGCATTTCATGTGCATCTTTTCCGTACGGCGGCAACTGACCTGGCCTGGTATAGATCTATGCACGCACGCAGTCCAAGGTCAGCGCACAGATCAGTGCATGTTTGCCGTGTCAGGTGGTGGCAAGCGGTAGGGTACGGTCCCGTCGATGACGTGTTTGCTATTTCATTTGTTTTCAAAGGCGGGTTTCAATGTTTTTGCGCAGTAAAAATAACAATTTTATAGCGCTATTGTAAATATCAACATATTCTTTCGATCTGATATTTCTTCTTGGATATTCAGTGATATTCTAAACCTTCTCCATTGTAATTTACATGTACTTTGTCCGTATATTCCTGGCCTAAGTAGTAAATGCTGAATATGCTATGAGTATGGCAATCGTGGTTATTTGAGTACTGATAAATGCCTCCTGGGCATTTAGGGAAAAAATGGCTGGTGCTGACCCGGGGGATCAGTCTTCATAGACAAGGGGGTATCATCCGTGTCCAAGATTCCACGTAAAAAGGGTATTTTTTTCAGGATCAGGCACGTTACGTACGTAACGTGAAAAGGGTCTAAAAATCACCCAAAATCAAGAAAAAGGGTTATATTTTCTAAATGAGGACTTACGCATTTAGGGCCCATGTTCATTTCAGCATAAAAAAAATTAGTGTTCCGGAAGTCTGTACTTGCCTTCAAACATGTGCTTTTAAAATCCCAAAATTCCAAAATTTCCGCCCCCACGCTATGCGCGGTAAAGAAACAATACACATGAATTTTGGGTTTGGATTGGAGAAATGAGGACCCTTTGTGATTGCCGATTAGGTAGCTTATACCAAATTGTTAGTCTATATCACTTACCATGCAAAAGAAAAAGCGTTTTAAAGCATTAAGGAGGCTAGGACACGATAGATCTGTCGAAAATTTGTCATTGAAATCGGTATGAACAAATTCAATCGATGGTAACCAACAATCCAAAATAAAAAATTGGGGTCACCGACCTCGTTTTTCATATAATATGATTCAAAAAATAATTATTTTTGCCATTTTGATCAAAAATTCGTACCAACCTATGGAAATTTGATTTTTGTGCACACATTTTTTAATTATAAAAAAAATTTGCCGAAATTTTTTGATGGAATTTAAAAATGTTGCGCACTACTAGAAGCTTTCGATTGAGAAAGAAAAAAGATGGTGTCACCGTACCTAACTTTTCCTCAATAATGTAACAAATGCAGGGGGGGGGGGGGGGGGGGGGCTTTTTGTTAGTGTTCAAAATTGTGAGAAAACTGTCTATGCGACATTCAGAGGCGTCCAGAAAAAAATCACGCAACATAGTTACTCATATCAACGCTCCTAATACTCTCGCGCGTATCAATCACGCATTTCATACGTACGACCAATATCCTAATTTTATTCTTGATAGTTTGCCTTTACAATGAGAAGCACTTCTCTGAAACTCTGTGGAAAATTGGGAGGATTGACAAAAATACCCGTACACAGAAACAGTATGCTGCACACCTTTAAAAAAATACCACTGAGTTTTTTGGAAATTTCGGAGTATTTTACTTGCAATTCTGCCAACACAATACTATAAATCGTTGTCATTTACTGTAAAATGCACCCGACGCGTAATTTTTAAGAGATCAAGAATGCAACTCGCTCAATACCAAACTAGTTATATTAGGAAGAACAAAACTGTAAAAATGCTCGAAATTCAAATATGTTAGTAGATTAAATTTTTATGTGTCTTTTGTCAATATTTGTCCCGTATTATTCGTCTTTGAAACTTACCTTAGTTTTTGAATTTAGTGACTAGGAAGGGATGGACAGAGGAGTAGCGCTGAGGGGAAGGGGTAACTTTTCAGGTAGGGAGTGCGCCCCGAACTTCCGAACTTGGGTGACATGGGACCTGATTTCATCATTTTTCATAGGCCCTTTGAACTCAGGGAAATTGGCAGGCGCAGGAACTAAATTTGGCTAAATTTTAGCTCTTTGGTAAAAATTTTACAAAGGGACATCAATCCCGGAATTATGCCTCGCCTCTTCTATGCATTTAGGGCCTACCGACTCTTTCTCCATCCACACTCGACTTCCGCCGTGTTTTTAATAGCGGTTTTTTTACATGTGGGTTGCAACTTTCAAACTTAAAGGTGCATTTCATGATCCTATAACACCTTTCATTTTTTTTATATTCACCATCCTCGAGTAAAGGTTATTTCAAAGTTACAGTCGTCGGACTGTGCCCCATATGGCCAATGTGTTGGTCACTATCCGTTTACAAACGGATTTACTATCCGTAAATGTATCAATTCTAGGTTTATAAGTTTCTTCTTAAAATAACTTTTGATATAATTTGGGTTCATAATTGCGGCGGATTCGGGCAAATTCAGAGAAAAGCCGATTTAGCGCTGCCCTGCAAATAGCGGAAAAATGCCGAAAATAACGTTTCTAAATGCGAATTCTCCCGATCCTTTAGACCCATAGGAAGTCTTAACTAAATACTCTCCATTATTCATTAATATGATTAGTTCAAATAAAAAACCTTACATGCATGACTATATTTTACTTTTATACCATCGTCATTGCCGATATGCATTTTAAAGTTAACACTTACAACTATCAAATTGTTTTGGGGATTAAAATTTTCATGAGAAAATGTATTCAGAAGCAAATTGCTTGGCATGGGTTCCGCGCTTCGCGCGAGAGCGGCGTCACCCCCTCCCTGCCACTTAATATAATTCTCGTGACACTTTAACCCCTCAATCTGTTTTCTTTTTATAAAATGCCCATTTATCATACCTATAGTTTGCTATAGTGTAATCACTTAAAATTTCAAATATTTCTATGCCAATTTGCATGAAATGTGCGTTTGGAAAGTTAAGATTGCATGTAGCGCAATGGCCACTCAGCAGCCATATCGTCGACTTTTTTCGACGGGAAAACTGCCCATGTTATAATCTGTCGATGTTATAATCCGATAAGCCTAATTAGCCACCATTCCTCAACGGACTCATTTGCGACTGCCTACTTCATCTACAGGATAACGAGACTAGTCATAGACCTACCTGTTGTACTGTGTATGTACTACCATTCAAGATTTTGTCTACTTTAAAATAATGTTAACGACAAAAGATATTTTTGCAGTGTAGAAATGCACAATTTTCGACGTTTTTTGTTTCAATAATTCCAGAATACAAGCCACATACAAAATGATTTGTACTTTTTAATCAATTTTTGTTTCCATTTTTCAAAGTAACTTGCAAAATCCCAGAATAGCGTATCCTATTACCAAAATCCCGGATTATATAAATCACAAGCATACTCCATGTCAAAAGTTAAAAACACACAATTTTGCAAATAAAAATTGTTTCCAGTTCTGAAAAGTAGTTACCCTTACTTTTTCAAAATAAAGTTCACAAAGAGAGAATTTATAAATTAGAAACTGCATGGTTTCCTGAACTTCTTTTGTTTACATCCCACACAAACCTTGAAGTTATTAAAGGGGCAACAAGAGATTTTGAGACACCCACTATTGTGTCATAATAGTATTTCATATAGCTTAGACACTCAATAGACTTCTAATTTGTATTTGGTTTAGAAAAGTCTTAAAGAGAGGAAAAGGGTGTTTTGATTTGCTTATATTCATCAAATGTAATCAGCTTAATTTTGGTATTTGCTCCTATTACGAAATTATAAAATTCACAATTTTTGTCACCAACGAACCATTTCTCACTAATCCCTTTCAGATGGGGATATTTTTTTATGGAAGCTTTACATCATGGCAAAAATCATGTACTTTCTATTTTTTTAGTGACCCCTGATATGTGAAAATCTCTCTTGCACCTTTAACTAATTGCTAAATCTTATTGATAGGTTTGACAGGATCCTTTTATTTATAATCAATAGGGCACCATAGAGGAATAGGATTATAACACGACCAATTATACATAGGCGTCTACCTTTATCAACTAGTCGTGCCGCTGTCCTGAGAATTGTTGGATAAGCCCCTGGCTCAAAATGCATTCCCCTTTCATTACTTTCCTCGGATACATATCCTGGCTGAAAAATTACCTTTCCCCAGATATTTCGGAATTAACACCAGCTCCAGACACGCCCTCTGGTGTCGCAAAAGAAAGATGGTTTTTTGGTTTTTACGTCTAAAGGGGTAATAACCGGGGGGGGGGGGGGGTTCTTCAATTTTGGTTTCCAAGGGTAGGGACCTTCCTCCAGGACTCAAGAGTGGACCCGAACTTAACCTCTCTTTCTTGGCAATATATGACCCATTTTTTATACCATATTTCAGTGGGACCCAAACTTATACCTCTCCTTCTTGCAATATAGATAATGGACCCATTTTATACCAGCAATTTACTTGCTTATTAACAGCAGCAGAACCGCCAATCAAATACCCCGGGCAAATAACCCAGTGTGTCTTTGCTTCGCGACTTGGTGTGCAATTGTTGAAGGCCACGACGAAAGTCACATTAAACCAGGGATCCTAAAATCGGGATAGGACCTCGATCAAAATAATTGAATGCATACTGCACACTGATCTGCATGAAATCTGTAGCTTATAGTTCCGCCAAGTCGTATTTGCCGCGATCACTACGTCATCCCCCCGGTTTACGTCATTAATACGTTTGTGCATAAATATTAGGTAGCTTATCGAAAACGGTGACGCTATCATCATCGATATCGAAACTTGTCTATGGGCTTTGTACACAGTGTCCACCCGCCTGATAAAACCGACGGCAGACGTAAACAAACCGAGATTACAATAATTATGACGACTAAAACAGGTTTCAAAATCAAACATTCGAATTCTGCGAAAAGAGCTGACTACGTTCACGGACTTTATATCCCCATCGCGGATGCGTACCCAAAATTATACCAACCACATCAAATCAACAACCGATACTATCCATACCACAAAGGGTCATAATTATACCAGTGTGAAAAAAAAGGGGTCCCTAAGCGGCACGTCTCCGAAGGCTTTTGTACTAAGAACCACCCCCCCCGGGGTAGTACATGTATAGCATCAATTACCTTGCTTAGGGTAGGGAGAAAGTCAATACTTGTTTATGTATGCCAAATTGCGCTACGGATACTGTTTCGGGGCGCAAATTCCTTAAGTACTTGTTTAGGGTGGCTAAGGAGCTGCTGTTACGTGTTTAGGGGTGAACATTCAGCTTCGAAATACAGTTTAGGGGTGCTTTTGTGATTGCTTGGACACGGCTATACCCACTTGTCATTGACAGTGGCCCCCGGGGGGTGCCTGATAAGTACCTGCTGGGCAATTAAAACCCTCAGAAGGCAAAAATATAAACCAATCAATAAAACCCTAACTGTTAACCCTACAACAAAACCAATGCCTGTACGTGCTTGCTGGGCAGTAACCCTCAGGACACTGTATTCCCACTGCATACGGCTGATTGCCTATGAATGAGGCTGCTGGGCATATTGACCCCTCAGAAACATCAAATGCCGAGAAAATCTTTCTGTGGGACTTAACAGTTTTTTCCAAGGAAAATGTTATGAGGGTAAATGGCTAAAGGCCTATAACTGCCTGAATCATGGGGGTGCTAAATTGCCTATTAGTGCCCGCTTTGCATTAGGCTCCAGAGTAGGTGCTATGCTAATAATTAGTGACATATAATTGAACCCTGCTCACCTTAATTCCAATTGCCCTGTGAAGATTTTTCAAGGTGGTTCCTGATTGAGAATTTTGCAGTGTGATTCAAATTTAAAATAAGGGGACAACTTCTATAAAGATAACAGGAGTTTTGGTTGTAATGGTTGGGCTCAACCAGGGATGCAGGTTTTTTATTATTTTTTTTCTTCTTCTTTTGTCTTACATTGATTGGGCGCATTCAATGACATGTGAGGACTACCAGGATCTTATAGACCGGGGATGGAGGAGGTATTAATCAAACCAAATATGCCATCTGCTGAGCTTATGTGGTTGGTGCACTATTTAATTAATAGTCTGACTTGTAGCTAATGAAATTTCTTTTTTTATTCCCAAATGATAATGTGATTTGGCTAAATCAGAAATTACAAAAATATCCAACATCAGATTAGTATAGAATTCCTAAGTACAGACCAAAAACCATCTAATAAGGACAAAATCAGATATTTTAGTCATTACTGTTGGTAGGGCAACTTACTGCAACCCGTAATTAATGGAGATTCATATTCTTTGAACACCTGTTTCTTCCTTTTCTGTCAATTTTTCAATGCAAAAAATAACTTATGAGAATTCGACAGACTTATCCTTCACATTTCAAGCTGTTCCGCCTGCAAATTTGAAATATTTTGACTCTTTCGGATGAATCACTGATATGGTTTTTAAGTTCAAAATTATTCTCAAAATAGAATTTCCACTACTCAAAATGACAGGCTAGTGTGGATAGTATTAGAAAAGAGTGAAATTTTCAAGAGAACTATCATGAACATAGAGGGCTCTC
The DNA here is from genome assembly GCA_023653785.1 of Ophioderma brevispina. Classification (NCBI taxonomy): domain Eukaryota; kingdom Metazoa; phylum Echinodermata; class Ophiuroidea; order Amphilepidida; family Ophiodermatidae; genus Ophioderma; species Ophioderma brevispina. The sequence continues at coordinate 17,787 of JAMKCH010003245.1, forward strand.
ATCATTAGTGAAGCTGCTCCTGACACGATGTTGGCGGCCAAGAACCCTAATTTTGTGTTGCATTGGATTAACACGTAGAGGGAAACTTGATGTAAAATTCTGATTTTTTTGATATGTTTAAGCAATATTTTCTGATCCCAAACCGTTCAAGCTGAAGAATCAACTCCACTGTCAGTTTTATTGCTTAATGTGTTTTGTATGAACGACGGATGAGGACGAGTTCTCCTTGGGTCCTTGAAATGCCTTTGGCATCCACATCAAACACAAAATCGTTGGATTTTGTAGTCTGTTTGCTGTAATCTAATTTGATTCTTTGGGTGAGTTGCTAATTGAAGGAAGCTTTGGCACCATCACTGCCCATCACACCATTTACGCTCCCATGCACTTCTAGTGCTGGACCCAGCGCCACCTATTCCATATCCGCAATCGCTAATTGGCCGGCTATTCTTAGACATGCGCTACTCAATGGGACTCCCTAGCAGCCAAACGCTGTGTTTAAAGGCTCTGCGATTAGCTTGAACAATGATGAAAACGGTTTCGCGGTACTTGGATATCGCGAAATCACCAAGATCAGGTTGTCATCTGAGGTTAGAAACGTTCCTGACCAAAAAGACCCCTTAGCCACTAGTTTTTGTAAGCCTGACGTGTGGCATACTTGACAAGGCCACAACGGAATTGTTCCCTCTGATAAGAGCTGATAAGGTTAAGAAAAATGCTTGTATGGATCATAGTTTTCATGTTTTTTTTCGTCTTTTTCCAAAATACACCATATTATAAACTAGTCAGCTAACTAGACAATTTAGTTTGGAATATTTTGGTGGCGTAAATCGGTACAGAGGCCAAGTATTTTGACCAAATCTCAGCCCACAATGTACAAAAAAATCTGAATCAACCTATCTGCACTGTGTGTACGGGGACTTTCCCACGCTTGCCGATTATGAAGGTGTTTATAACTTCCCAGCGCATTGAAGATTTGCCAAGGTTGCCAAGAATTCAACAGTGGCCGGCGCTGTGTGCCAAGACGTACACGTAAATTGTTGTGCCATGACCAGCTCATATCAAATCGCCTAACCGGTTTTGTGTCTGTATTGCCTGTACTCTATTTTGATTTGTTTTGGTGGATTACATTTGAAAAGGCTTGGCCATCATCGTCCTGCTCCTGCCTTGTACCTCCCGCACTTAAATAGATTTGAGGTGTGGGATTTTCCTATGTGGCTTGGGGCATTTTCAGCCCAAAACATAACCTTCAGAGCTACGATGGTCATAGTTTACATAATCTGTTCAAATTCTTTTTCAAATGTTTGGCAATTTCATTTTAAGTTGGTGGAATCATTTTGACCATATTCAACATAGAATTTAAATTTTGTGATGCTTTGCCATTTTTCCATAACCATATACTTGTCCGCCTGAAGATGAAGTGACGATGTATGCGCATACCCAATACCACCTTCAGTTGGCGTGCGCTTTGCTTACGCACGCGCTGAAAGTTGGTAGAATGTATACACCCGCGTTTTTGCTACTTCGTACTTCTATCTGGCAGTACCGAGCAATAAAAGGGGGTTAATGAAAAACTTCAGATCCCATGTATAAGAAGGTTACCTTAACGATTAAAACATTTTATTGCCTTCCTTGACATAGTAATTGACCTCATCCAAGAAAAAATAAAAACTGGACTTTTACCACCCCTCATGTTTTGGTTAATGCATTTAAGGAGTGGCAAGTATGTATACAAACGCCCCTATGACTACGATAGTGCTGTCCTAGCTACACCATCCGATGTGAGCACTCAAGTTCAAAGCATCCAAGTCATCAAGAAAAAGGTTTTTTTTCCTCAAGAATGGTCAACAGGTATCTCGTACATGATGAAGACGTGAGGAGGAGAGAAAGGAAACAGTGAGGATGTCAGATATGGAGGCGGTGAGGTTACGGAGGGACGCAGGTAAATTTTATAATCTACATAAGTTACAGCACTCTCAGTGATTTTGGAATCATCAAAATTTTGAAATTTGCATTAAAACATTTCCCTAACCAGTGGGAGCTATGATTAATACCCATGGGAAAATCGATACTGCTTTGTGCGTAATTACAGCTAATACATTGATATCTGTATTTTTCATATTTTTATACTTTTTTTAACTTCTCGGAAGTCCTGACCCCGTCAACATGGACATTTCTGTGTATATCTCGATATCCTCTATCATGTACATGAATAAATCTACAGATGATAGATTTGTAGTCCAATTTTCGAATTTCCCGCTTGACCTTATGACTCATTGTTTACAAAAATTTCGAATGGGTCACTGCAAAATACCTGTACAATATCATGAACGCCCGTGCACGCCGCACAGAACACACACGATTTTTGAGTCGATTTGGTGTTCTATCTACTCCTCTCCTGCATTTCAATTCCACCAATATAGCGATAATTGTTGGTTGACTAGGTTCCTTGATCCTTGCAGATTTCTAAAATGATATTCCTCGGCTTCCGTAGTGTGAAGAAATATGAAAAATCCATAGCGAGTTATTTACAGCTACTTACATACGAATCTCACTGAACATTCCACATCTTACGGTGATTCCTCTGCATAAAGCCAGCGTAATACACGGCGCGCTCAAATACTAGACTTGATGAATCTTGGACTTGGCACCACAGTTTGTACTGATTGTATGGTTTGCATTGGCGGTTCTTTCTCTTTTTTTGCAGTTTGCAAGAGGTTAGCACTAATTTTGACAACATGTCGACTCCCTTGCATATATGCTGCCCTCGGTAGTCGGGCCAATTCAGGGGATGTCTGACATGTCGCGTTTGTACTGGATTTGTGGGTTTTTGTGAAAAAGCAACAAAGTCGTACTTTGAAATGACTTAGTTTTTGGCCAATGAGTTCTGATTTTCAAAAAAAGGTCACGCTAAGCTTTTCATGATATTAATTTGAAATTCAATCTTGGGCTACTTCTGACCCAAAGTCCCGGGGAAGGGTTTTAATAGCTTAAAGGCACTATCAGTGATTTGCTAAATCCCAAAATCGAAAAAATATCAAAAATAGATTTTTGCCATTCTGTACCAGTAATGTATCCTAAACATATCCTACAAGTAGTATGACCAAAAGCAGCCTACTACGGACAAAATCAGATATTTAAGTCTTACTGTCCATATTACACTTACTACATACTTGAATGTGATTCATATTTTGAGCACTACTGTTTTCATTTTCTTTCACTTTTTCAGTTTGAGAAAAGAACTGCTGCAGACTTATCCCTTCATGTTAAGCTATTCCTGCAAATTTCAAATAGTTTTATTTTCTTGGGTGCATCCCTGATACGTTGTCTTTAAATTTTATATGATCTAGGAAAACCCGCCACATGGCACACAGAAGTTTTTTAAAACTAAAGAAATACTAAGGGGGATGGCCCGATTTCAGATATGAAGTTTTCATCTTGATTAGATGGCCCTAGATTGGACTTCACTCCAAAACCCCACTGTAAAGTTTCGCGCCGATATTTCAATCCGTTTTTTTTTGCGAGACTGAAAAACATGATTTTGCAGCCCCGTAGAGTACTATGTAAAAATTAATATTGGTCGACCAACCTGGGGCACATTTTCGCTCAGACCTCCAAACCAAACATCCTTTGGCTTCTAAGATTTCACAGGGTAAATGAGAAAAATCGTAGCTTTCTTCTGATACCAAAATGTGAACCCACTTCCGGTAACATCTGGGTCTTCTGGGGACGAGGCCATATAGCGATCTTGCCATTGACCTTAAAATCTGTTATATTGTACTTTATTTTTTGTCAGATTGTATAAGGCATAACTTTTGATGTGTGTATCAAGCATTTTTTTTCACTTTTTTTTGTCGTTAGGCTTGATAGGAAACAAAAAAAGTTGTTTCAATGTCTTTCTTGGTGTCTATGACCCTGCATAATTACACATCTTCACTTTTTAGGAATTCGGAGAGACAAACTTACAATCAATGAAGTCCAAGGACTAGATTCCAACAGTATAGATACGGTGCAATAGCCAAGAAAAAGACTGGTAAGACACACGGGGCATCCCAGCAGGATTGGCGAGGCATGCCCAGGGGATGCAGTGAGGCAGAACTAAATAGGCAGCAAGCCCAAGAGGAACCCAAACCAGTGAAAATATATTATATTTTTTAACTTGATCATTGAAGCTTTTAAACCAACACCTCTGCTGGCACTGGGTCACTTGTAACCCAGGGCTCCCATTGTTTTAGTGCAGTGGTGTGGAACGGAAGTAGTAACCAGCGAAATTTGAGAATCCCTATCCTAAAATTACGCCAGCTTTTGCACCTTCCCCTCATGGCTAAGGCTTATTTCGTCTAAAATTGTAACCCAAGATATGGTATCTGTTTTATAATGACACCGCTAGCATTTGCAGAGGGATGCCGTTTTCCCTCCCGGTGTTTTTCTTCTTTCCCGTAAATCCGGGTTTTTTAACCAACCCCAAAACTGTCTGGTTTTTCCGTTTTTTTTGTGTTTGTTAGTACAATTTCCAAAAAACCCCGGTTTCCGGTCGTCTCTGTAATCCAAAAAAAATAAATTAAAATGAAAGTGTGGATTTAGTCGACAGCATTTAGTGCTAATCACTCTTCTCCCTCCGTCAATCTAAATTTACACGTGTCGTGGGTTTCCGACTCGATCGACACACCCGTACCATTCTACAAGGAAATCTTTGACGGGTACCGTAGCGATCATCCTACAGGCCTCCGTGTAAGGAGTTGATCATGCGAGCGCGCGATGATTGTTATCCATGGTTTTGCCGTATACTTTCGGTAGGAAAATGGAACATTTTAAATTGTGTTGACACGGACTGATGATTACAAGCGTAGAATGAAAGATAAAGAATAAATGGAACTGGTCATGGGGGAATGAGAAAGATGACACAAACGATTTTTTATCAGAGTACATGAGGAAACTGAACAAGCTGGACTGGCGTACTAAAATGACCGTCACCATGGTGGTGTAGAAACGCGCGAATGTATGTGTATCTTCCTGTAGAAAGCGACAATGTAAATGGTCACGCAAAAGATGTACATAAAATGAAACATGGAGGGCATTGAAAGAGTTACGCAGCTGTTTTTCAAGCATCTGTTGTGAGGACTTCGAACAAATCACTGTCAATTCTAGTAGATTTAACTTGTAGTCAGCCCCATTCGTGTTTGCATGTTGATCAGTCCTGACTCTGATTAGCATGACATCTGATTTGCCAGTGAACATGAAATTGTCAACATATATATTTTCAATGAAAAATTACATTCTGTTTGAAATTTATTATTTTTTCAAAGAATTTGTACTCCAGATTGGACTTTTATAGGTGATTTAAAAAATGCTAAAAAATCCCCAGGAGCCCTGGACCACGCCAGGGCCTAAGGCGTGCCCCCTGGACCCCTGGGCCAATTATTCATGTTTTTTTTCATCAGAGTGCTGGCATCTCTGCATTTGATTGCTTCAAATATTTCACTGCAAAATCTTTGGGGAATCCACCCTATGGGCAGCTGTAAAGAGACACTGGCACATTGAAAAATAGTGCCCCTCATATTGTTCAACAATCGATATTTGTTGCATGGTTGTACTGCTTTTAACAAAGCCCTCACCCAAATTGATTAAGACCAAATCGGGTTCCTTTATGGGTAAACAGAACGATTTTATAATGTAAAAACTCCGTGCCGGCGACGTTAAATTCAGCAAGACGACGAAATTGGCTTTAAACACAAGAACATCACAGCGCTATCATGTTTTCCCTCGCTATGTACACTGTTTGATCGGCCTATAACCTTTGTGTTTTAATATCAGTGAGTACGAGTCCAAATTTCATGTACTATACACGATTTGTTGATTAAAGTTGTATGGAAAACTTAAAAGTTGTCCACAATTACCGGAGTGTCTTTTATCCTCAATCAAATGTCCCTATCTGTTTTTGGGTATGGTATTTTATGTGTAAATATATCTCTGTTCTTCTCGCCAATTGCCTAGACTATCATTTGATAGCAAATTGGGAGAATTTCATATTTTGTGAAAATGTGCCATTCCGCTTAAAAGGCCGACTCAGAGATTTCCTGAGGAGGGCGCCCTCAAATTTGCAAAAAAAAAAAAAAAAATCAGTGTTTTATACATTGTACATAATGCTTGGTCCATATACTAAGCACTGTGTGAATTGCTAAGCTTAAATCTAATTCCTTTCATCTCGAAAATCACAACTTTGTTAAAAAATTCCCGGATCCGGAATGTTTGTTACACTTACCTATGGGACGTAATACTACATAATGTTTCCTGCATCAAACGAAAAATCCGATTCATCTCAAATTTCGGAATTGTGCATTTTAGACTATTAGTTCTTAGTTGACTATTTTTCCATTATTAACACAAAAAAATAATATTTCGAAATCTCTGAGTCAGACTTTAAAGGCACACAATTTGAGGGACAAAATAATAACACGGAATTTCTTTGAGCATTTATTCAAATATTGGACATTGGCAGTGGCAATAAATGATACACTTGGCTTATATCTTTAAAGAGGCACTACCACCCGATCCCAGTCTCGACCCACTTTCACGGCTCATCAAACCTGAGATTTTGGGTACCATTAGAAACCTTGCATTTTTCTCATCTCATGCTGCAAAATAGTTGACACTGACTTCAAGACAGTGTTTCATTTTGAGGAGGATGCAAGAGTAATATCGGGCAAAAGGGAAGAAGCTGTATATGTGGCTTTGTGGACCTGGTGAAGCCTTTGATGAGTACCGATGAAAGTGATAGAGTGGGCGATGAGGAAGGGGTATACCAGAAGTGGTGGTTTAGAGCGTGATGAGTCTGTATTAAGGAGCAAAAACAAGAGTATGGAGTGGGTCTGAGTTGTCTGAGGGTTTGAGGTGAAGGTGGGTGTGCATCAGGCCTGTGCTGTCGCCGGTGGTGTTTGCCTTGTGTTTGATGTGGTTACGGAGAGTGCAAAAAACCTAAGGTTTGATGAGTGGATGCTGTTAAAAAATGCTGATGATTTTATCTTTTTCCTGTGTGAGACCATGGAGGGTGGGAGGGGCAGAAGTTTGGAAGAGGGCAGAGGCATTTGAGAGTACGGCCTTAAGGTAAACCTTGGGAGTAACTAAAGTGATGGTGAGTGGGGAGGAGGGGGAGGTTGTTAGTGAGTCTAAGTTGTACGCCATGGTTGATATGTGGAAAGAGGTTGAGGGCAAATTCAGTGTGGTGTGGAGAAAATTGGGAAATGGATTCAGGGAGATGCACAAAGATGAGAGAGTGACCCAAGTTTGGCAATGAGACTTTGTGTGTGAAGATGCAAGAAGAGAGTTGTAGGGAGTGTGGAAGGAGGTGGAAAATTGGTGGATCAGGTGGAAACAGTGAAGGAGTTTCACATACCTAGGGACAGGATTTAGTGCGGGTGTGGATGTGAGTCTGCTGTGACAGCCAGATTACGGATGGGTGGGTGAAGTTTATAGAATGTGGAGAGTTGTTAAATTTGAATTTCCTTTGAAGATGAAAGGGATGGTGTACAAGAGTTGTGGGAGATCAGATGCTGTATGGGATGGACATGGTGCCTGCGGGAAATTGAGATGGGGATTTTGAGAAGGGCAGAGAGAGCCAATGGTGAGAGCAATGTGTGGTGTGAAATTGATGGATATGAAGAAGACTGAGGATTTGATTCTGCAGATGTGGGTTTGGAAGAGGCGGCTGATCGACTGGCGAAGGCGAATGGTTTAAGATTGTATGGTCACGTGCTGAGGAGGATTTAGGAGCATTTTTTAAAAAGGGCTTTTTGAGTTTGAGGTGGGTGTTTTGGGAGAGGGGCGACCAAGATGACATGGAGGAATCAAGTGGAGGAGGAGAGTAGGAGGGTTTGGGTTGAGATTGGGGGAATGCTTGAAAATCGGGCGAAGTGGGAAGGAAGGGAGTACGGGCGATTGCTACGAAAGTGAGGTGAATACCGGCCACCCCCGTTGCGGGGGACAAACCGGATTTCAAAACTTTTGGTTTTATACTACTACTACTACTTCTTTCCTATTATGCTACAGGCTAAAAAATGTGTTTGTTAACGTGTAAACCTGTAAATAGCTATTACAGCACCAATGGTCTATTGTACTACACACAAAATTACTGCTTACATTAAATAGTATGTCAATTCAAGTGAAATTTTGGAATTAAAGTAGTTGATGATTGCCCTTCCCAAAACAGAGAAAAATATATGCTGTCAAGGGATACCTTTCACAACACGAAAAACTCACTGCAGCCATCAGTTCTTCACATGCTTAATTCCATCATGTATTGAGTTCAGGTCAGGTCAGGTTTCCTAAGAGGGCCTTCTAATGATATCCTGGTAACCAGTACAACCTGTCCCAGGGTCAAGTTGTCGGCAGCTAAACAGTCACCCCCATCGGGTTTCTAAGGAATCTGATGAGGAGGTAGCTGTTTACCCTGGTAGAATGAAAAAGAAGATCTACCTACAAGGGCGTCAGCTCTGGAGAGCTAATGGCGGCCATCCAGCACATGCTGCCTTGCATGGTGTGCATGGTTGCCCAAAGGCTAGGCCCACCGCCGAAACCTGTGGATTGACGTCAGGAAGGGCATCCGGTCAATTATCTTTTGCTCCAATAAATCCTCACATAGCAGTATTGCTGAGTGTGAGGTGTATCCGGCCACCCCGTTAGCAGGGACAAAACCGGATTTATAACTTTGGTTTAACTAACAACATGATGGAATAAAGTCTATGTATACCAATTGATACAGTAAGCTCATTTTGTAAAGTATAATTTTTTATTAACTTCAATAAACTTACATAACTTCTGCCATCCTTTTAAAGGTGCAACAAGAGCTTTCACATATTGGGTGTCCCAAAAATATTGAAAATTCTGATTTTTGCATTGATGTAAAGCTTTCCATCAAAAATACCCCCACCTGAAAGAACTTAGCTGAGAAAAATTTCTTTGGTACAAAAAATATGAAAATTCTATTTTTGTATAGGAGTAAATTCTAAATTCAGCTTATGTTTTATATTGCAATATGAGCAAATAAAAAGCACCTTTTGTTTTCACTTTCAAGGCATTTCTGTAGCCAAATACAATGGGAAGAATTATATTGAAGGTCTAATCCATATAATAACTACAAATGACACATATACTCAAAATATCTTGTTGCACCTTTAAGTAGTATATCAAGCTAACAGTTCCAAAATTCTGATATGTGCTGTTGTAATTAGGTCAGGGTCCAGATCCAAATAAGCCGCCATGCAAAAAAGCAAGCAGTTGAGACTTGAACGAAAGCAGCAAAGACTTGCCCAGAGGCAGGAAAACAGCTGATTGGTGATGCACAGAATTTGGGAATGCCTGCAGGGACTGATGGGATCACAAACAAGCAAAAGGAAATGTGCAGATTAATGCACCCCCAAAATGTTTAGAGGAACTAATAGTAGATCAAATACATGGGCACGAACCTAAACACAAATTGGAGGTGAGTTTAATATACAACTAAGGAATGCTTAGCGCCTGATTGGTATTTTGGGAGTCATAGCCGGACCCATCTGACATACTTTTCTGACACACTTATGAATTTGGAAAACCCTTTCAGGGAATAAAGCACATGGTTATTCCGTTAGGTTTGCATTCATAAGTGTCAGAAAAAGTGTGTCAGATGGATCAGGGTACGGAATTGGTTATTTTGCCAAGGGGAGGTAGAATTTTTGTAGGAAAAAAAGAGAGTATCAAGGGAAAAAAAATAAAAAAAGGAATGCCAAAATGCAAATTAATGTGAGAAATCAGGGGCAGTTAATGTTGATGCAATGCCCATGTAATAAAAGTAATATTAATGCAATTATATGACGCAATATAATAACCAATATACAAAGCTAAAAGTGGTAATGTGGTGTGAGACTATAAAGAGGATGAATATTATTGATAATTGGACCAACAATGAGTCAAAAGTCAGTGGATGCATACTGCCACCCCTTTTGGAGTGTATGGAAAAAATTATTGATGAAGCACAAAGTTGTCTCCCCTTCACAAATAAATCTGGGCTATGGGTATGGCCCACGTGAATGGGACGTCCTTATTGATTTTACCCAATGAAAATATTCTGCCTATTTCACAAATAAAAAATTTAGTTGAAAAAAATACTTATCATTTTCTAGTGTTTCTAGAATTCAATCAGTTATGTAATTGGGGAGCGTCCATATAGTGCTATACAGTGGGTATAATATAAATGAGAGAGAAAAGAGAAATATAGTTGCTGTTTTAGTTTGTGAACTTGCTGGAGGGTGGGTTATTGTGATTGCATTTTTTATTTAAATGCCAGATACCTTTTTTGCTGGGAAAATGATAGGGAAGTGTACACAAAATAAGAATAAACTCCTCAAAAAAAGTTTGAAAACTTTTTTGTGAGTATTGTATATCTCATTTTCATTTGAAGGTGTTTTATAAGGTACGTTTAGTATAAGTGACACGGTCATCTATTTCCTAAGTTTACAGCGACACTCATTTTGTAAACAACCGCGTAATCCATGTTTGAGTAACTCTCCTTGCAAGACAGGGAGGTCTCCAACAAAATGGGCCAAATTTGCCATTATTTGTCTCCAATAGAACAATCAGTTGCATCAGTTTTACACATTTTGTTTAAAGGAGAACCTTACTAAGAATAACTTGTACAATATACGCTATAAAAATAATTATTGAACACTTATCGAGTGGTTTCATGGAAAAACGGAATTGATAAAACCCATAAAAATGAATTAAAACATTTTGTATGGGACCATGCGCTATTTGAAATTTGCGACTAGGTATATGGGATATGTATATGTGTTAAGCGATACTGACGGCACAGTTGCCGTAATAACACATTCAACGTGACGCCATTTCATAATGTGTATTTCCTATGGCATGTATGATGCAAACGGTACCGGCGGTATCGCATAACACGTTATACACGAGCGCGGTTTTTAAATAGCGCATGGTCAGACTAGATGGTTTTAATTCATTGTTATGGTTAATATAATTCCGTTTTTCGATGAAACCAATCGATATGTGGTCAATAATTATTTTATAGGGTATATTGTATAATATTATTTGTTGTACGGGTTCTCCTTTAAGACCTGCCTGTAATCAAAGGAGAGGTACTCAGCCATGGAATAAGGGATTGTTACCAGGGCTGTACGCAGGATTTATTTTGGGGGGTGCGGGACTTCGAAAAAGTGTTTTTTTTTTCCAAAAAGTGGACTTTTTTTTCGAAAAAGTGGACTTTTTTTGGTAAAAGTGGACCTAACCCCTTCAAATGGTCCTTTTTTGGACTTTTTTGGGCATTTTATCATCAAAAAGTGAACTTTCGTGTCAAAATTTCTTTAAATTTTGGACCTTTTTATCAAAAATTTCAGCAAAATGTGGACCTTTTGCCCCTTTTTGGAATTTGGGGGGATGCCACCGCACCCCCCGCACCCCCCCCCCCTGCGTACGGGCCTGATTGTTACAAATGAGGTGTCATTGTAAAGAGAAAAGAATAACCTTTTCACTGAGATACAACACTTTGAAAACTAATAAAATGAAATGTAACTCAACAAAAAAAGTTTCAAACTCTTTTTGAGGAGTTCGCTAACACTTTCTCATGATCAGCTTTAAATGTGGCGTACCCATCATGGTCAAATAGTATTAAAAATTGGCCCCATAGAAGAGGGGTGCCTTTAATTAATGTGGTCGGCCACATTTGAGGCTTCTAACATCAAAAGGAACATTTCTTTGGGCTTAAATTTCACTGGGGTAATAATGAGAAAACTATGAAATTTATTCGATACCAAAATCAAAATTCTTATTGGTTAAATCGGGGCGGGGTAGATGCCAAACTAGGTCACCCACCTTTAAATAACATGTTGTTATGAAAGGATTTTATTCTTTTAGAAACAACATGTGAAAAACAAAAATGGTTGTCTGTTGCTACTGCTTGATTTTCCTGGAAGTTGATTTGACAACTGTGACCTTCTAATTCACCATGGAACTCACAATTTAAATCAAGTAGCATGATGATGGACCATGACTGAAATGTCCGCAGTCCTTTCATTTTTGTATCATTATAAAACGCAAAAATTAATATTTTTTGTGCAACTTCTAAACTAAATTTGTTGAAGTTTTACTGATGTTTGAAAATTGTAATTCAAAAAAATAAGTCCTGTACCACGTTGGCGTACCGAGGCAGCCGATCTGGAGGGTTAAAATCCCAAGTCATTCCCCAGGAGGGGCAAAATTGGTAAGTTGTTAGAGGTCTAACCGTCCACCTAGTATCTTCTGTTATACCGATTTACAAGATTTTAAAATCTCACAATCGGTTCATTTCAATTCAGATTCCATTTTTTTAGTGTGATGTTTTGTGTGTTACATTGCCGTTTTCGACAGCCAGGGAATCTGCCAGAAAGTAGGAGATTGATTTAGGTAAACACTCTTAAACCAAACTGGAACAACATACACACTCTTGTGTACATAAAAGTATAAATTGGATTTTTCAGTTGTGAGTTGATGGTCACCGTTTGGCCATTCAGTTTGGAACAATTTTAATTCAATGTTTGGACCTCTTTTATATTACTTAATCGGTTATAGAAAATCGGTGATCGGTGAAAAATGAGAATTTTGCCAATACCGATCAGATTCCGAAATGGGCATAATCGGCCCCCGATTTCAAACAAGAATACCGATCATATCGGTATTCTCTAGTAAGTTGTCTCAGTGATTTGCCTCCAATTAAGTTTCAAATTTGAAAGAAAATCTGCGCGTAACTTGCAAAAAATTGCCAAATTACATTAATTTTGCCCCAATTTGGGCTTGAAATGTCAAAATTCCCAAAGAAGGATGAAATACATATTTTGGTCCATATCGTCCTGCTGTCGAGCCAGAGGGGGCAACTTCCCCCCCCCCCCGCCAGTCGGTATGCCACTGCTTGGACAAATACTTACGAATTCACGTTTTGCTTCCAATCATTTTTTCCTCACCCAGGTGCGTCTCGTGAGGTCTAGTCACGAAGCCCCGAATTCCAAGAAAACCGTTCAGAGGTGAATACGCAATCTACAAGAAATACCAAATGATAATACAACACAAAGACCAACCTACTAAACCACCGAAAGAAAGGTAGAAATGCACACAGTAAGGAAGGGAAGGTTTGGGGGAATGACAGAGTAGGAGGGAGCCCAAAATAGTATAGTACAGGGGTGATGGTAGCTGCTTTCTGGGTCAAGCCCGGGGGTCAGTTGCTCATTTACATTGAGAGTTTATGTTTTTTTCTCTCCTTCTAAAAAAATCTGAGGTGTGCTTAAGTTTAAGAATTTGAACTGCTTGACGCTTTCTAAAAGTGTTATCATATAGAAGATTCCACTTAACATTTTTTTTGTGACACACTTATGAATCGGCAGCCCCCTTCACAGAATAAAACACATGTTTATTCCATTAAGGTTTTCCTAATTCAAAAGTTGTGTAAGATGGTCAGGTTTACTGAAACTCCCTAACTTTAACCCCTGAGCACTATATCTGCCTTTCATAACTGCATTCTGAATTGGCTCCTTCATCCTATTATTACTTAAATTACCAACTAAAATGCAGCTTCCAAGTACTTAAGCCAAACCCATCACCATGCTTACCATGTTCTGATTGGCGGAAAAAATAGGTAAGTTTCGTGAGAGACCAATCAGCAGTTAGGATTCACGAGGTTAAAATAAAAAACCAGGTGAGTGCAACATGTATTCTTTCCCAGTGTTATAGTGTGATTTTTAATTCGGTTGTCACTCATTAAAAGTTTTTGACAATTCTATTCAGTCTGGAAGTATGCTTTAATCCAGAGAAACCCAATATGACTTTTACATGTCGTGGATTGAGGCCAACATTTTTCAAATTGCCTCGCCTGAAGATTTCGCCGATTCATAAAATGTAATCCGTTATTTGATGTGAACCAGTAAAGTAATCTATCAATGGAGATTATAAAGAGAGCATGACTTATTGATCACTGCGACTTTTAGTTAAAATGAGGCGGGTATATATGAATTATGCTATGTGGTGAAAAAAACAAAATATTGTCTTAAGGCAAAGTGTCAGTCAGGTTCAACGAGGCCTGCTATGGTATCTGGTAACCAGTTACTGCCTGTCCAAGGGCCGGGTTGTCGGCAGTTAAACGTTGGGCCCCCTCGGGCTTCAACAAAATCCGATGAGGAGGGTAGACTGGTACCTGGTAGAATAAAAAGAAGATCTAATACCAAGGGCGTCTGCTGCGGAGAGCTATGGAAGCCATCTAGCACCATTGACGTCAGGAAGGGCACTTGATGGTATGATAAACTCTGCACTTGGAACAATAAACTGCATTCTGCTACAGTGGGATTAAAAATTACTTGGACAGGAGATACGCACACCTCATGTAAGCACAAGCTCCGCGAAGGTTCAGCACATTCTTCAACCAATTACGCATCGTGAAACGATGTGCGATGTTCCTCCTGGTTCATGCAGGTCACGCTCGCGTGTGTTCAATTCTGTCCAACCAAATATTAATCAGACTGTAGAATGCATGTACTTTGAAGGACCCGATTTTCCTCCGTATTGATGTTGGGAGTACACACATGGTGTTCACCACAGGTGAGTAATTTGAGTGCATAAATCAAAACAGGTGTAGTTAACGTGATAAGGTAAGTTAATGTGATTTTGTGCAGTGTGAGAGAGGACTAAAATGAAAGAGGGAAAAGAAAGGAAAACAAGATTATTTCAAGCAAAAGTGTGCACAGAAGGCAGCTTCCTTAGCCAAGAAATTGAATATAGGCAATAACGACAACAGTAGCAACAACAACAATACTGACGAACACTAAGCAGAGTAGCAAAAGAACACACTCATTTTACATATTTGAAATCCCTCTGCAATTCTTGGAATTCTTTGTGCAGATTCATTGCAGCAAATCCATAAATATACAACCATTCCTATATAGCACATTACACAAAAAGTCCTAATGCGCTGATTGCCAATTATTATTATGCTGCCATCAGGAAATCGTCACAATCATTTCGCTTCATCTAGGTGGCAGCTGGCAAAGCGCACAACCCTATCAGCACTAAGATTGTAATATCACCCATAACAGCTCCCCAATTGTTGCTTGGGTCGACGAGGCAATTGAGACTAAGTACTTTGCCCAAGGATACACTTTTTCATACAGACACGTTGGCCACGGCGGGGCTTGAACTCGCGGTCTAATGATCATGAGTCCTGCGCTTTTCCACTGGACCCCCCTACATGTGTATCCATGCCAGATACCAGTATGTGTCTGCTTAAATGCATCCATCTGTCACTTTTGCATGAAATTACTTTGATCTTTTTCCTTTCTTTTCTCTGTCCGTATGTACGTTTGTGCGATTGATCCGTTTGTGGTGACGGGAGCTTAGATCAAACTTGTAAGGAGTCATCCGAGGAGTGAGGAGTTTGAGAGAACATTGAAAGAATCTCAAGCAGTGTTTGCCAAGTATCAAATGGCGATACACAAAGATCCGCCGGAGGAGTGTGACATGCTTAGTGTAAGTGTGTTTGAATAAGTAGAGATCTTACATTCGTGTTTTTGGAAGTTAGATTACCAGTATGCATGGTTGTTGAACATAGGCCATGTTATGGGACCTGTACTTGCGGGTGAGTACTAAGAAAATTGTGGCGTGGTATATCAAAACCAGGCGGAATTGGGCAAGGTTCTAAATGGCGAAAGAGGCCAAAATGAGGTGAAGGGTGGTTTTTGTCAAATTGAGTTTCTTAAAAATTTTGGAGTCTTGTTATGCTAAAAACTTGCTTTGAGAATTTGAAAGTAAAGTTCCATTGGCAAGGAATATTTTTTGACAGACATTTTTGTATTCCTTTATATTTCTTATTTTCTATATTTTATTGGCTTTTCTAATTTTGAACATTTTGGAAAGTCAAATTTCAAAATTCCATAACTTCAGTTAGCAATGATCGATTGAGATGAAAAAAAAACCAAACAAATGGAAACAAAAGTCTCTATTTTGATATTTTGCAATGAACTCAAATTCCATCTCCTGCCCAATTCAGCCTGGTTCTCATATACCACGTCACAATTACATCATAGACAATGGAGTTTGATACCATGTAATGGTTGGTGTACATGTAACATAAGGCAATGAATGGATTCATCGAGGGATTACATCTTTGATTGTCTTCCCTCAGAGCGGCTGCCACACATGCACATGATACAGAGTAGGAGAAGATATGTGCCACATAAGACGATTTCAAGAGTTTAACATGGAATAATGAAAGTAGTGTGTCAATTAAATGCTAACAGTATGCACAACATCTTGTTGTCTTGTCTTAGAATGTTTTGCAAACAAACTCTTCACTTGTCTGATGTGATTTGTAGGTGACTTGCCATTTGGTCTAATCCCACTTGGTCTAATGGTCATTTTGGTTAACTCCAATTGATCTAATACCATTTAGTCTAATAACCATTTAGGCTAATAACCATTTAGTCTAATAGCCATGTAGTCTCATATTCATCTGGTGTAAATCTCATATCGTGTAATATCCATATCGTCTATAATCGATTTGGTCTAATGCCAATTGGTCTAATACCCATCTGGTCTAATATTCATTTTGTCTAATATCCATTTGGTCTAATACCCAATTGGTCTAATACCCATTTGGTCTAAAATCCATCTGGTCTAATATCCACCTGGTCTAATACCCATTTGGTCTAATACCCATTTGGTCTAATACCCATTTGGTCTAATACCCATTTGATCTAATATCCATTTGGTCTAATATCCATTTGGTCTAATGTCACTCTGGTCCAAATGGGTATTAGACCAAATAGATATTGAACCAGGTGGACATTAGACCAAATGGATACTAGACCAAATGGATATTAGACCAAATGGATATTAGACCAAATGGGAATTAGACCAAATGGGAATTAGACCAAATGGGAATTAGACCAAATGGGAATTAGACCAAATGGGAATTAGACCAAATGGGAATTAGACCAAATGGTGTTTGTGGTTATTAGACCAAATGGTAGTAGATGAAATGGGCATTACACTAGATGGCATTAGACCAAATGGCTATTAGACATTTTGGCTGTTAGATAAATTGGATGTTAGACTTAATGGTTATTAGACAAATTGGTATTAGACAATATGGGTTTAGACCAATTGAAGTTAGACCAAATGGCTGTTAGACCAAATGGGATTAGACCAAATGGCAATAAACCGATTTGTAAAAGTAGAAACCCTCAGGGGCATGCTATACCAATAGGTCGTTTGACCACTCAACGTATAATATATTGCATGTCCATGACTGCTGCATTCGTTCAGTGAAAAAAAGCAAGTTACTGGTTGAAGTTGTTCGATTACATTTTCCCTTGTAAATAACATGCCAGGGGGTCGTGAAAAGTAAACCATATTTATTGAATGTAGGTTGAAGACTACTGATAAGCAAAGCGTGCTGCAAAATAAAATCCACCCCTCTTTTGTGGAGGCTGTATTTCCACCACTGAACCTATGTTCAGTAAGAGAATTGTTTATATGGAAACATTGCTTGCTATATGTCCTGTTGCACATTTTGAGTTCCCCATCCAATACAAATATGTCAGCCATTCTGGGCAAGAAATTTAGGCTGGTATTCCCAAAGTGAGTGTAACTTTAAACTAGAGATTAACCGATCCAGGGTTTCCTCTGCCGATCCGATGGCCGATATTTTTTTTGTAGTATCGGCCGATCCACCGATCCGATCCGACGATTTGCCACATATATTAAAGATCGCACCGAGTTCAAATTCTTAAACTTAGGAATTGGCGACGATGATTATAATCAACAAATCTGCACTGTCCACATTTGCTTTATGTTCCGATGAGGAATTAAGAGGAAATGTTACCTTTTTGAGCAACTCTTGTCTCATGTTTCTACTTATAAACTGGAAAAATACCCATTACACTTCGTCCCTTTCATTCATTCAGTACATCGGCTAAGAATCGGCAGCCTCTGACATATTTTTACCGATCTGATTTTTTGCCGATTTTGCAGAATTGGCCCCCGATCTGATGTCCGATACAAATATCAGTTAATCTCTATTTTAAACCCAGGTTTAACCCTATCATGACCAAAACTCACTAAAACTCAATGAGCTGAGGTTAGAAAATCCAACAAGATGCGATGACATCATCGTACCAACGCCCACATGGGCACGAATCGCTGGCCGGGCCATCCCTGCTCATGGGAATGGTGCGCCAGAGGCCCCGGGTTTGAATCCTGCCACGGATGTACAGTCTTCTTCAGCTTCTGTTCCTCTTTACCCCTTCCCTTCCTTTTGGGAGATAGGCTGAAACCAAAATCCCCCCCCCCCCCCCTGTTAGGGTTAAACTGGGGTTAGGGACGCACCGTTACCTTTAATGGGGGGGGTTGGAATTTTGGGTGAGGGCAAGTTGTTTTTTTTTCGTTGGCTTTTGGAGGCAAGTTTGTTTTTTTCTTCAAGTCATAGGCTGTATTTTTTATTGCCTATGAGGAGAGGACGTGTTTTTCGTATAAGGTGCGGAGTAAGTTTTTTTTTTTTTTTATGGAAAGTGGGAAAGTTTTTTTTTTTTTTTAAAGCTTCATATGGTGGGTGAATTTTTTTTTTTTTAGAAACTTCCAACCCCCCCCCTTGAAGTCAAGTGGTGCGTCCCTTAGTCTTCTGAGTGGACCTTTTTTTCCTTTCAACTTAAAGGCACTATCAGTGATTTGCTTGACCAGAAAATCAAAAAAAAAAAAAATCAGATTTTTGCATGTTTGGAACAATTTTAGGTATCATAGCATACCTCACAAGTTACAGGACCAAAAGCAACCTAATAAGGACAAAATCAGATAATTTAGTCATTACTGTCCATACGGAAACTTACTACAGCACGTAATTCAACAGAGATTCATATCTTCGGACACTGGTGTTTCTTCCCTTTCTATCAAAATTTTCGCTGAAAAAAAATTATGAGGAATTCTACAGACTTAGTCTTCACTTCTTTAAGCTATTTCTGCCCATTTAACATATTTTGACTCTTTCGGTGAATCACTGATAGTGTCGTTAATATGAAAGTTGAATGTATTTGGCTGAGAAATTTCCTCATAGAAGTCATGGAATTAACCCTTCCATGAGATTATTCTCAACCCAGTACAACATTTAACTCCATTCATTGAAGGAAGGACAACCAACCCTGACTGTTTAAACATGTGGTTAAAGGGGCATTTAGTGTACACAGCTCGTCCCCAACGACTTACCCATTGAAGTTGAGATTTTAATATCATCGAACTTAGCCTTAGTAATGCATGTGTACCCAATTTTACTTGCAAAAATTCTATCGTATCGGTAACTAAACTACTACTAAACAAAAGTTTTTAATCTGGTTTTGTCCCGTCAACGGGGGTGGCGGATCACCTCACATTGCAGCAACCGCCCTGACTCTTCCTTCCATTTCACCGATTCAATGCATCCTCCATCCTCAACCCAACCTCATCTTAACTCTCCTCCTCCACTTGTTTCTTCCAGTCTTTTTGGATGATCACCGCTCCTCAAAACCGCCACCTCGAACTAAAAAAGGCCTTTTAACACATGCTCGCATCCTTCCAACACATGCCCATACAAACGTACACTATTCGCCTTCGCCAACCGGTCCACCACCTCTTCCAAATCAAAAAATCTGCATCAAGTCCTCAAGTTTCATCTCGTCAATCACACTTCACACCACACATCGCTCTCATCATTGCTCTCACTGTCCTCCTCAAAATCCCCCATCTCATTTTTACTCAGACACCACGTCTCACCCCCTACAGCATCACTGATCTCACCACAGGCTCTTATACACCATTCCTTTATCTTCAAAGGAGATCTGTTCCCCTGCAACAACTCCCACATTCCCTCAACTTCACCCGCCCCATACCTCACTATCGCTGTCACAGCCACCTCACGTCCACCACCCCCACTAACCTATCCCCTAGGTATGTGAACTCATTCACTGACTCCCCAACCCCAATCACCACAACTTTTCCTCCTGTTCCACCATCGCTCCAGCGTCCCTTCTCACATCTACACACCAAAATCTCTTGTTCCACACTAGGGGTGACTCTCTTCAGCTGTGGGCATCTCCCATGGATTCCATTTCCCACATTTCTAACACACACTGAATTTGCTTTACTCTTCCCACATACCCCAATGGTCTACCTTAGTTACTATCACCTCCCTCTCCGCCCCATTCACACCACTTTTGTCTTTCCAAGGTACCTTCAGACCTTACTCTGAAAAGCCTTCTTCCATTTCCCAAAACTTCTCCCTCAGTCCTTCCATTGTCTCGCTCATTAAAACAAAGTCATCCGCATACAACATCTCACTCAGCCAACCTTCTTTTGCACTCTCTGTGCCCACATCAATAACAATTGCAAAAATCAAATGGCGAAAGTACAGAACCTTGATGACACACCCACCTTGACCTCAAAATCCTCTGACAAATCAGACTCCACTCTCTTGTTTTGGCTCCTTAATACAAATCATCAATGCTCTAACCACTACTTCTGGTATCTCTCTCTTCCTCAGCGCCCACTCCAATCACTTTCCTAGGTCCCCTATCAAATGCCTCTCCAAGTCTACAAAACACATATACAGCTTGCCCTTTAGATTGGTATTCCTCTTGCAAACCTCCTTAAAATAAACACTCATCTATCGTTCCCTTACCTGGCATAAACCCAAACTGTATCTCATCCACTTCCACTCTCTTCCGGATCCTATTCTCCAGAAAACCATCTCACAAATCTCTCATTGCATGCTTATAAACAACTGCACCACCCCTATATTGCACCACAACTCAGTGCATCCACTTTCCCTTTAAAATTGGAATTACCACACTCACTCCACCGGCATCCCTACCCCATCTAACACTCTCTAACACAACTCCATCATCACCTCAACCCTATCTCCACTCGCACTAATAATCTCAGGACTCACCTCTGAGGGTCCAACCGACTCTTTCCTGTTTTTCATTTCTCTTATTGCTCCACCACTTCTTCCCGGGATGACCATTCTTAAACTGGCTTCCACCACAGCAGCTCTACCTTCTGTTCCCACTCATTCTCCTCATTCATGATTCTCTCCATATATGCTCTTTCAAGACTCTACCTCTATCTCCCTCACTGAAATTCAACTTCCATCACTTCCTCTCTACATCTTCCTCCTTCAACATCTCTTCCATCTGTTTCATGCTCATATCTTATATACCGGTTTGGATTCCTTCTCAGCTCACTCAGCCTCCTTCTCTGCCTCATCCTTAATAGATTCGCAACCACTTTCTTTGATGCTTCTGTAGCCTCTTATAGCTTACTATTTTCTGCTGACCAGTTTTTCTCATTATCCCTGAAATGCATCGTCTTTTCTCTATTGCATCCATCATCCTCATATTCCTCTACACCGTATCTCTCCTTTTCTCCTAACCTTTTGTTTGCCCACACACTTCATCACATGCATGTAACACTTCCTCTTTAAAGCACCCCACAAGTCCGACACATCAGTCCCCACAAGCTCCCCTACTCTCACTCAAAATTCTTTCTTGTCTCTTCTTTTTCAGCTTCATACTTCCTCCTCTCATGCACTCCCTTCCTCACCACCTTTTCACCCTCCTCTTATCCACATCTGCAAACCACCAGCCGTTGGGTTGTTGCAATTCTCCAGGAATTACCTTAAACTTCTTCAGATATTTTCCTCTGCCTCTTACCCCACTAGCACAAAATCAATCTCTGTCTCATTCCCTACTGAGCTTTTAATATGGCAATTTCTTTTTGTCCGCTTCTTGAACCATGTTTTTGCAACGCACCTCTCTTTCCTAAATCTCACAAAACTCAAGCAACACTCTCCTTCCAGATTCTTCTCTCCAAACCCATTCCTCCATGAACACCTTCGAAAAAACCTTTCGATCCTGTAAGAAATATTCGCAATTTGTATTTTCTGTCCGTCAACGGACAGAAATTACAGCACGGTGGCTTACGGGACCGTGGAAAACAAGCAAATCGCCATAACAACAACACGCTATAGAGCGGGTATCTTAGAAATTTGAATAATGCTTTTTGGACAATATCTAGCGAACCATAAATAAACAGGAAGGTGCTAGACTCACAAAATGCACCTTTATTTAAAGGTGCGACGACGTTCAGACTACCAGCTAATTCTGTTCTTTCTTTTAATCACTTATGAATACTTTAGTAAACTAGTAGAATACTTCCAATCTTGTAATAAAACAAACGTTGCCATATTTCTATTCAAATCGCCAGTTACAGGTTCCTCGTCGGATTAACCCCTCCAACACGGAGGACAATGACGAAAAATCCGAGTGGGGCTAGGCTCCGGTCATCAGCAATATGGGTGGATGGCAAACTGGTGGCTGTGGGAGTCTGACATTCTGCCAGGTGTGTGTGTCATCGTGTATTCTTTGTTTTATGATCCCGACTAAGCGTGCTATTTGGCAGTATCATTGCCTTAGGTGAGGAAGAAAGAAGTTCTTTAGTTATTTACTAATAATAATTTTTAAAATAATAATAATAAATAATAGATAACGCACGCAGTTTATTAAGCAAATTAAATCGCGGTAGAGGCGCACGCATCCCGACCATTAGAAATCGTGTGACGTTTGTAAGAACTCAGTGTCAGGTCAGGTTTTCATATGAGGGCTGCTAGTGGTATTCTGGTAACCAGTAATACCTGTCCCAGGGCCGAGTGTCGGCGGCTAAACCAGCACCCTATCATCGGGTTTCTAAGGAATCTGATTAGGGAGGGTTAGTGGTTACACCTGGTAGAAGAAAAAAAAGAAGTCTACCTACAAGGGTGTTTGTCAGCTCTGGAGAGCTATGGCGGCCATCCAGCACATGATGCCTTGCATTGTGGGCATGGTTGCCCAAGGGCTAGGCCCACCACCCAAAACTGTGGATTGACGTCAGGAAGGGCATCCGGTTAAATATCTTCTTTGCTCAATAAATCCTCACAAAGACAGGTATTGCTGAGTGTGAGGGTGTATCCGGCCACTCCCGTTAGCGGGGAAAAACTGGATTTAACTTTTGGGTAACTAACGTGTGCTTTCCGGGTTGGCGCAATCACACTGCACGTACCCCATTTCCTGAGAAATTCTGACAGGATTTAGTGGTCCAAGGGCGTGATATATTTTTTACTTGTAAAAACTGATAGCACTTTGGGTTTTGATCAAATGGATGTTAGACAAAACTTTTTTTGACCTAATATGAAACAGGATTGATTAGTATCAAAGGTGGAGAGTTATATATAAAATGGGTAAAATATGCAGGCTGGCTTGTGAATTATCAGTTGAGACTTACTCCAGCTTTGAAGTTTGGTGATAGTCGTTTTTTTGGCAAAGGACCAATAAACACTCTAAAAAATGTTGACTGCCAGTGTGCTCTACGGGGTAGCTATAATATGTTTATGATTTTATAATGTTCATCTCCATGATTCCTGTGTGTGTGCATAGGTGTTTGTGTGGTGTGTGTTTTTTAAAAAAAAGGGTTTGAGAAAAATTGGGCACTTTATTGGTAGAAATGATACGTATTTGACGTTGTGGGGTTGTTCTGATTTGGAATATTTGACGTTGTGGGGTGTTTTTACGTGAGTTACTATGTAACCGTTTGTCATAGAACGGATAAACTGCAATCTAGTATTGAGGTTATTCCGTAAAGAGTGGAAAGGGATTTTGTAGTTTAGAAACTTTATAGGCCTGAGGCGCAATCCTCTGCTAAGAAAATGAGGTCAGGTAGGAAAAACAAAAACGGAAAAATGCTTTTTAAAAATGTCTAAAAAAGTGTCTTTTTTAAGACAAAAGTGACACATTTTAAGAGGGATTTTTAGTAAAACCCCACAATGTCAGCTTTGTAAGTATAGGGGTGTGTGTGGGTATGTGTGTATGTGGGATTGTGGGTGTGATGTGGTGTTACGTATGTACGTGGTGTATATGTGTTTATACTTTGGTATGCAATTTTCGTTTAATTTAATTTGTTTAGATTTTTTTACAGGATGGATTCAGGGTCCATATTTGCACCCTAACATGCTCTTTAGACCACAAAAATACACACAATTTAATATGGTGGTATTTTTGGGGTATAGGTAATTACAGAATCTACAACATTGTGTAGGTTGTGGTATGTGATCTATCATGACGTATGGTACATCCACGTTTCCACAGCAACCAACTGGCGACACGTAAGCCTATAATTCCTAAGGTTCCCTCGGGCTGCAATTTCTCTTGGGCACTGTAAATTGTGGCTTATGGTGAAGTTTGTGTTGTTTATTACTGTGGTATTTTGTGTAATAATGAGATATCTTTAAAGGCCATGGACACGGATCGGCTAATAACGCCTCGCCCCAGAAGCTCCAAGATTTTACGGACAGTGGTAACATTTTGGTATTCAGAGGAAGCACTATATTTTTTTACCCTGTGAAATCTTAGAGCCAAAGGAGGTTGGTTTGGAAGTTATGAAGCGAAAATGTGAACCTTTTGGTCGACCAATATAATTACGATACTCTATGGGGCTTACAAAATCCGTTTTCAGCTCTCACATCACAAACGGGTTGTTGAAAATATCGTCACAAAAACTTACAGATGGGGCCAGATGAGTGAAGGCCAATCTATCAAGGTGAAAATTCATTCTTAAATCGGGCCATCCCCTTAATTTGTTGTAGTTATGATTTAGTGTAACTATAAGCATATACCACAATAAAATTTTGTGGTATGGTAATTTGTGGTCTTGGAAAGTGCAAGTATGATGAAAAGTTGTGGTATATTGTGATTGGGTAAAGTCTCACAATATTCAGCCTTGACTTGTTAGGGGTATGCCCTTATGTATTGGAACAAGGGTTGATGTAAGGATTACAGGAATATCTTCAAAAGTCATTAAAAAAAACACATCACAAAACAAGACAACAAAAAACACCACAACAGGTAATATATAAAAGATCTTTGTTATTGTCATTGAAAAAAATTTAAATAGTAGTATTTGTAATGAATTTTACATTTTCATCTAAAAAACGTCTGACCCGGCCAACTCTAATATTTTCCTCCATTACGGAAAACAAACATAATGGGTTAGGCCTTCTGTTCGGGGCTCCATTAGTTCTTTCCTGCATATCATTAAATCCGACTAAATGCAGTGAACTCTAGATCTGCCAATATTTCCGACGTCAAACAATTTACTCAATGTCTAGTGGCTAAATGCACCATGTGGGATTGCTATGTCCCACTCGACACAGTAACTGTATAGGTGCTTACTGGGGAATTTCAAATTGTTTTTTTGTTTCATTCATGTACTGTAGGTAGAGACATTGAAGAGTATTGCCAGAATTTGTTTTTCTTTCACGGAAAATGTTGATTAAAAGATCGGTTGGTTGTAAACCTCTATGATACCGAGAGTCCCTTCACTTGATGGTTGTTGTGTTGTTTGGTGTGAGCTAAAAAATGTTTATAGACTTACATATGGAAATAAATTTTTAAAAAGGCACGTGATAGTGACCTAATAATATTACACCATACAAGTGATAAAATATACGGTTGAATTTGGAAACCTTAACAGAATAAAATGGCTTATTCGTGAAGGGTTTCAAATTCATAAGTTCTCATAAAAAAAAGGGTGATCGTGGGTCAGGTTATTGAAATCCCCTCAGTATCACTGGGGTTACATCCACAAAAGTTTGCATTGAAACTTCTAGGGTCAAATATTATCCTCAACTTTATTCCTAAAGGTGGATTGAACTGACCGACACACTCGTCCCCCCACTTAACCATCAAAAGGGAGATTTTTACAAATTTTCTCATTTAATGAATGTGACATTTTAAAGGGGCATTTCGGAAATCCATCAGCTCCCCCCCCCCGCCTTAAATCAAGCAAGTGAGATTGTATATCTCTGAAATGCATGTGGCCATTAGTATTAGTAGGTATGAATAATCTTACCTGTTTATTCGATCTACTACTAGAGAAACGGCAATTTTATCTTTTCTGTCCGTAAAAGACAGAAAAATACAACACAATGCATTGGGACAGGTGATGAAACATACACTTCATAACATCAAAACCCACTGTCAGAAATCAATGAAATTACAACACGTGGCCTATGGGACGCGTTGATATGAAATCACTCCTAACATCAAAACGCACTGTCAGATCCACTGATCTACAACACAGTGGCCTATGGTACAGCGTGATATGAACATACACTCAAACCTCAAAACGCACCTGTCAGAATCCACTGAAATTACAACACAGTGGGCCTATGAGACAGCGTGATATGAACATACACTCATATAACATCAAAACCCATGTCAGAATCCACTGAAAATTAAAACACAGTGGCCTTGGGACAGCGTTGATATGAATCATTTACTATCATACCATTCCAAAAACAAACTGTCAGAATCCACTGAAAATTAAACACAGTGGCCTATGGACAGCGTGATATGAATATTCGTTCATAACATCCAACCGCACATGTCAATCAACATGAATTGACCACACACAGGGGGCCTATGGGAAAGCGGTGATATGAAATACACTTCATAACATTACAAAACGCCCGCCTCAGAAATCAACTGAAATTACAACACAGTGGCCTATGGGACAGTGTGATAAACATACACTCAACATCAAAAACTACGGTCAGAATCCACTGAAATTAAACCACAGTGGCCTATGGGACAGCGTGATATGAACATACACTATAACTCAAAACACCACGTCAGAATCAACTGAAATTACAACAAAGTGGCCTATGGGACAGCGTGATATGGACATTCACTCATAACATCAAAACGCACTGTCAGAATCCACTGAAATTACAACACAGTGGACTATGGGACAGCGTGATATGAACTACACTCATAACATCAAAACGCACTGTCAGAATCTCAACTGGTAGTGGAAATTATAACCTTTTCTTGGGAGATATAGGGAATAAAGAAAAAAAATAGGAACCTTCGGGGGAGAAAATATAATGCAAGTTAAGGCTCGGGGGAAAGGAAATGTTCCTTTTGATGTTTGAACAAAAAAATCCTCAATGTGGGTCAACCAAACTAGATCACACACACAGGCCCCGTATTCCAAAAAGGTGTTTTAGCATGGCAAATGTTTGTATGTGAGATGAACTTATTGCTTAAGTAAACGCAATTCCAGAAAGGATTTTAAAGTTAACTGCAATTTAACTCCGCCAAAATGCTAGGAGAAATGGTTAAAAGAGGTAACCTCGGGGAGAAGGCTTGGAAGAAGGGGTTTAGGGTGTGTTTTCAATCAAAGTGCATTGTAAAGTGCACTGTAAAGTTGACAAACAGGTGATATCTTTCTCGCCTAGTTGGTGTATCAATTTAACACGCTACGAAAGCAAGGATGAACTTTGTGCGTCAACCATTTTAAAACACAGATAGGGCTTTTAAAAACTCAAGTTAGTTTGTCCTTTAATAAAGATGATGTTACTCATGTTAAAGCTTCTGTTTAAGCAAATAAATGGTTTAAAATTATTTTAAACGCATTTGTCTTAAAACGCATTTAAATTAAAACATTTTTAATGCAATAATCGCATTTAGCTAAAAAAGTTTTCTGGAATATACGGGCCACAAGGTTCTGGTCTGATTGACTAAACCCTTTTCAATGCCAACCTTTTTTGTGATATGCTTCCATGTGAGGGATAAAACATCATGTTAAAAATTGGACCATGATCAGTCCACCCTACCTTTAAATATTCAACACCAAACATTTGTCTCCCACAGAGGCCCAACGGGGCCCGGGCAACAAAAAAAATCTAGTTGTTGTGGTCGCCTGCCCTAAGGCAGAAAGACACTAGGGATCACTTTGTCCCTGTTTGTTGTTTTTCTGTGTTGATTCGTTGTTGATGTCTGTTGGAAAAAGGGTTAACATTTGCATTAATAATCCACATACGTTGAAGGATTTAAACTAAACTACCGTGGTTACAGGTGCAACATGGCAATCACCCCACTTGTTGATGTGGTCAAAGGTCCATACCAAGGTCAAAGGTCATGTGAGGTCAAGTTGTAAAATAGGCTGAAAATGTAAAATTGACCTCATATGAAAAGTTGAAGTTCAATTGGAACCAAACTTGAATCATAGGTGCAACATGGGATCCCTCATTTGTTGATGAGGTCAAAGGTCACATACCAAGGTCAAAGGTCATGTGAGGTCAAGTTGTAAAATAGGCTGAAAATGTAAAATTGACCTCATATGAAAAGTTGAAGTTCAATTGGAACCAAACTT
This sequence comes from Ophioderma brevispina, assembly GCA_023653785.1. Classification (NCBI taxonomy): domain Eukaryota; kingdom Metazoa; phylum Echinodermata; class Ophiuroidea; order Amphilepidida; family Ophiodermatidae; genus Ophioderma; species Ophioderma brevispina. The sequence continues at coordinate 46,065 of JAMKCH010003245.1, forward strand.
GAATCATAGGTGCAACATGGGATCCCTCATTGTTGATGAGGTCAAAGGTCACATACCAAGGTCAAAGGTCATGTGAGGTCAAGTGTAAAATAGGCTGAAAATGTAAAATTGACCTCATATGAAAAGTTGAAGTTCAATTGGAACCAAACTTGAATCATAGGTGCAACATGGGATCCCTCATTGTTGATGAGGTCAAAGGTCACATACCAAGGTCAAAGGCCATGTGAGGTCAAGTGTAAAATAGGCTGAAAATGTAAAATTGACCTCATTTAAGTTCAATTGGAACCAAACTTGAATCATAGGTGCACATGGGATCCCTCATTTGTTGATGAGGTCAAAGGTCACATATCAAGGGTCAAAGGTCCAGTTAGGCCATCATCCAAGAACCGCGGACGGCAGGCGACCACCAAGCGGTCGAGGACCGGTGGCGTATTTTTTCATCAAGTAAGATAGCAATTAAAACCTTGCAATTTCACAAGAAAAGTAGGTAAAAAATTAAAAAAAAAAAAATTCTTTATATTTTAAAGAGACATTTGGCTTTGATAATAGTCACTTCAGTGAACTGAAACCATGTGTGCAAGCATAATTGTGACTGGATAAGTTATTCAGTGCCAGAGTGTGTTACGGCGATTGTCAAAAAAATGGCTTCCATTTATATATGGTAACGTATGAAACGGGTCGGCACACCCTGTGCTATGAATTCCAACAACTTTTAGGATTGTCACATTGATTTTCAGGTATGTACTCCAACAAAGATATTCCCCATAGCCAGGAAATCATAATGTGGTTTTAACCACTAAAGACAGCCTTGACTTTATCTGAGTTAATTTGTGATGTTTTTGTCGCTTTCAGAGAACTGGCCTTCACTCGTCTCTTACACAACAATGTTGCTCCATCAATAGAATATTACTACATGGGATATTAACATCCCTCTTGCAGAAGTGAAAATATAAGGTAAGAGATGGTACACAGCAGACGATGACAGCCAAATCTCGTTCAAACTGACATAAACCGAAAATGAATTAAAATAGGTTTGGTAATTAATACAGACTGAAAACCAGACCACGGAGTTTGATAATTGATGTGGGCCAGTCCCATGACCATACTGACTTGTTAAAAAGGCTAATCAGAGATTTCCCGATGAGGGTGAACTCATTTTTCAAACATGCATGTAACATAAGTTGTCCATATACTAATCCATGTGTGAAATAACTAAGCTCAAATGAAAGTCCTTCATATAGAAAATCAAAGCTTTGTTATTAAAGTTCCGGAAATTTTGTTTTAAACACGGTATTACGCCATGAGAACGGAAAATACGATCACTCTAACTTTGGAAAATTGGAATTAAGCATTTTAGATGACTATTCTTTAGTTCTAGATGACTATTTTTAATTACTACCACAAAAAAATTATATTTAAAAATCTCTGATCTGAATCAAGCCTTTAGTTAAAGTACACTTATTTACTGTTAGTCAACACAAAAACAAATGCAGAACAACCCTAAAGGGTTGACTGTTATTTGTCGACCGGCAAGCGCTTTACAACATTCAGCATTCTGTTTAAAAGGGCCCAGTATCGACAAAATGGAAGCTTATGTATTTGCTTTTGACCTGCGAAGGGATCAGCGCTGATACCGCTGATAAGCCAACCAATGAGCGTTTGAGTAAAATTTATGGTTGCAGAAACAAATGTCGGTGAATTCTGTTTACCATGTTCTAAAAATACAAAAAAAATCATGCCATACATGCAAGTATTACAATGATAATTGAGGGTCGCAATTGCAAAATTGGTGACAATAAGTGTGGAGTTTAGTAGGAAACGTACATCTATCCTTGTAAATAGTGTGCAAATTTCAACCATGTTGTGGGTGCATACTACCTCGGGCAGAAATAAGCCACCAATGCACGTCTGATGGGGGTGAAATTGATGACGGTGCAGAACAAATGTCGGGCGTGAAGATAATCTGTACACATTTATAATATGATGGGCAGACGGGAAAAAGTTTTGGACATGCATGGATAGGGCTGTGACTTGCGCAGCGTTTACTATCCCATTTCAAATTGTTTTTGTAGTGTGAAAAAAGAACGGCCAATTATACCAACTGCACAACATAAGAAAAACAGACAGGCCACTAATCACCTGTTCAAATCTTTAGAATGGCCTGTCTGACCCATTCAATGGCATATCCATTCCACCTGCTGGCCACACAGCTTACACTAATGTATGCATTGCGTTTGTCAGTTTTGTCTCGAGGTTTTGCTTGGCACCATATACTCCTTGGTCATAGAACAGACATTGTTTGACTTGGACAGTATTATTCGAAATAAAACTCTGTCCCTGCACCTCCATAAATCTTAATCCCCCTGACAGAATACGTGGAATCTGGGTTTCCTACCGGAAATTTTTTTTTTTTTTTTTTTTTTTAAAAAAAAAAAAAAATTCCTATACACACAATGCACCAACGATGTACGAGCAGAAAAATAACGCATATATATTCTATGGTGGTTTTGTGTCATACGGTCATTTTTCTGTCGTTAACGTGCGAAAAACCGTTTGCTGTACAAAATGTTACCAGTAACGAGTACTCTGATTGCCTTGTAATTTTACGCCACAAAATGTGCGGTAGTGCGCAATACATGCGAGCAGTGTGCAGGGAAGTGATGCATATCTACTCGAACATCATTGGTGCATGGGGGGCTTAGGATTTCGGTTAAAAAAATTGTTTCCGGTAGGAAAACCCAGGATCCACGTATTAAGGGGAGCTACTCTAAACGCCCCTTTTTGAAAAAATGCAACACTCAGTTTATTACAGACAAAAGGGTATTACCAATTCTTAACACGTAAGTGCCTAAGGTGTTTTCACTCACGTTGGTGCTGGGGGGAGTTCTATGGACCCCCAGGAAACCACTGTCCCGTTAGAATTGTAATTAAATGAAACTACACCACACTGAGGGGTCATAAGAAATCAATTAAAGCTGAAATAAACATTGAGTGTCATTAAATCGTCTTCAAAATTAGGGCAAATCATTGTTTTAGAAACGCTTCAAATTGAAAGAGAGATTAGACGTAGGATTTCAAAACCCATGCATCAACAAAATGCATTTTGGGAACATGTTAAATGATGAATCTGCTCTAAGGAACCAATTAGCACATGTATAACCCAAAAGTCCCAAAAGTTCTATTCTAGTTTACCATTTTTATACATTACGAAATGATCAACTAGTGCATTTTTTGCTCAAAAAGCCATAAGAACCCCTTATGCCACATTAAATTTCGGTGCGCCCATGCTGTAGCGGTCCCACGCTAGCATCAGTATGCCATCACTATCCACTGGCATACATACCTTTGCTCTTTTTGTGTCCTCAGTTCGGGGCCACCATATTGAATTTTTATTGGGATATTTATACATAATTTTGGCTTACGAAGTAAGTAGTAAGTCTATAATAGAGTGCTGGGTTATAAAAGATCAATATGTTCATAAAACTTTATTTCCCATTACTCTCACAGTATGAAAACAAAACAGTTATATGGAGGAGTAAGTGGAGTTGAGCAAAAGGTCTATAGGGCCCAAAACAATCAACCCATTGCGGCATACATTTTAACACGCAAGAAACACGGGATAACTATCACCCCTAGAAACGCACAGAAAGTGTTACACTTGTAACACTTGTAACACATTTCGGTTAGAATAAAATCATAGTCAATACACTTGGTTCACTGTAGGTGCCTGGCGACTCTTTGCATGCAGTGTTAGTAAGGTCTCTACCAAGAAACAGGGAACCATTTGTGGACATCAAGGTCAGTAATTAGATATACACCACATGTGCTATGTGGAGGCTGGATGTATGTTTTGGTAGAGTCACCCTGACAATCTGCAGTTCTGTCATATAGCCTGCCCTAGTAATTTTACACTAGGTATAGGTTGTGCAATAACATGATTTGTCCACACATGATGTATGTTTCACATCTTAAATTTAGAAGTTTTCTTTGTATGACTACTAAAAAATATTTTTTGTTTACTTGAATGCCACTTCATTATTTATGAACTATATGATTGTACATTTGTGTGTGTGTGGGTGTGCGTTTGCACATGTGATGGTGGGGTGGTCTTGTGAATTGGAAATTAAATGTTATGGTAAAAAATGTGGTAATAAAAATTTAAAAATGTTTCAAAATGTGGTCTGACAGCAAAACAATAAATGGTACAGGGTGAGGGGGGGAGTTTCTACATTGGGAGAAGAATGGATTATGTACCCTTATAGTCCATCAGTTTCAGGCTCTTTTTTTCAAGTTCCAGTGACCCCCAATTTTAGGAACCATTTCCAGAGACCCTAATTTTCATGTCCAAAGCCACACTTTTACCAAATTTTCTTCAAAAAACCTCAAAAGTAGCTGGATTGATAGGGAGATCGCAGATTATTTTCTTAAATTTTTGACAACATAGTTTCGGAGACCCCATTTTTGGGGCCTCAAATCCGCTCCCCCCCCCCCCCCCCCCCCCCCCCACCCGGTAAAGGTTTATTATAGTCGATTCGCGTTGATACGTTGTACCCCTGGAGTTGGGACCTATTCATTCCGTCGGGAGATCGGAAAATGAAAGAATTCAAATGCACGTGCCACACCGGATTATTTTGACCGGGACATATAACCCACTCACCTGGCCACTAATACAATTTCATCCTCATGTATGGAAAATTGCACAATAGGTATTTCAGGCCCGACATCCTCACAATAACATGATTAACAGAATCCCGCCCTCATTGAATTTTTCACCTCTGCAAAAATGGTACGGGGGGTCACCTATCAGATGAATCGAGTATAAGAAAAAAGACCCAAAGGTTGCAGGAGATCCTTGTACTGACAAAAGTTGGTAAGTACTTTGGGTGACAGGCTCATCCGTGAATAATACTGGTTGACAGGTGGGGAAAGTGTTTCCTTATTAAAGGTTGATTTGGTGGTGAGTTGGGGGGCTGACAGGAAGGGAAATGTCTATGTAAATGCATTTAGCTTTATAACATAGATCAGGGTTTCATAACTCGGACCATTCTGACATATATCTCAGGTCAACAGAGGATGTAGTTTTACTTCTACAATTTCGGAATGAAAAATTGGGGGGAGGATGGAAGATGTGCACAATGGAAGAAGAAATTCATTTTTCTTCAAAGTTGTACTAAAGTTGAGAACAACACAGTTAATGAGTACTGTAAATACTTTCTGTTACTAATCTCCTGGCCTGGGCCCATACACAAGCCCTTCCTAATCCTTAATGTCATCTATATTGTGACTGTTTAATCCATGATATACCGTACCTTAAGCAATAAATTGTGCCAAAAATTAGGTTTTTAACCTATTAGTTAGTCTATGTAGTGTTTTGCTGCCCTGGTTGATGCATACTGAAATCAGTGGCTGGACAAGGACAAAGGTCAGTCTTACATGTGTGATGAGTTGGAGGGTTGATGTGGGCGGGGGGGAGTGGTGATGTCGAGGGTTGTGGAGGAGCCAAGTGGTGAGGGATTGAATAGTGGCGTCAGAGGGGATTCAAGTTTTGTGCCAGTAGTAGTAGTCCACAGGCATTTAATTTGGAGCCATTTTACTGTATTTTGTTTGTGTGTTTCTTTTTATGTACTGAGGAGATGTGCATGTTAAGACAAAACTAGAGTGATAGATGTTTAATTTTATAGGATCCAAGTGATCAAATCAATATTTTTGTTTTATAAACTAATAATTGGACAATCAAGTATGATTGAACGTCTTGACTTGCCCATTTAGCCAATTTGTGAGCAATTCTGGGAAGCCCTTTCAATTTTTTTTTAAAATTAAAAATAAAAAGTGCATTTTACATTTGGTTTTTGGAAACTACTACTGGGAACAAAACTTGTTTTTTTTGTGTGGCCTTAACAATGAACAAATTTCACGGGCTATAGGCCTATACTCCAAACATCCTTTTCGGAAAAAGAATACATACCTGAAATTACAGTTTTAAAAAAAACGTCAATATTTTTTTTATTGTTAGATAGAGGGGGCCAATTCCCCCAAAACAAAACGGCTGTCCGACCGTGATTTTGCAAAAAAGTGGAAAAAATGCAGTCAAGGGACGTTTTTAGGATATGTGAAATTGTCACTTTAATTGGTTTGTGTCTTAACCTATTGCACAACTCAACGCCACACCTCTGGAGTAAGCACACAGAATCCTTGATGCTCTCGTTTCCCCATTATCGCCTTATTATGGAGAACATATAGTTATATATTTTAAACCGCATGGAGGATGTTTTATAACTAATGTTCATCGGAGCTTTGGTGGACGATGTGACGTGTGATGATCGTTTGTGAAGATTTTTCAGATTGGAATTCGGAGGATCAGAATTGGGAAGTTCAGAATTCGGAAGATCAGAATTAGGAAGATGTTGATATAAAGTATTATGTATTATCCCTTCACATGGTTGCCCCGACGCGCTCAGGCGTTTTTGCGTCGCTCGTACTGTGGGTATTAAGTGGGCTTATTTCTTGGCCAGGTTTAGCTCCCCCCTTTGTAAGTCCACATTTGACCACCAGGGGCATGCTGTTGGGGAAATGTTGTCCCTGTGTCGTTGTCGCTCCCCTTGCATTTATATATTTTTTTCTTTCGCCCTTGTTATAGACTCGCGGTGCAACCATGTAATCTGTTTTTTCTCAGTGTATTCCAGCTGGTGCCGATGAATCTCTAAATTCTTCTCAAGAACGATTTGGGGGGGGCCAAGCATCCTAGTCTGTCTGTTCGTTCCACCTTGTTACCTTGGCCTAGCCTATTTACATTTGGCTATCCAGGGTTATCGGCAGGGTTTTTTATTACTATATATAACATCCGATGCATGTTCGTCTTACTTTTTGATGTTACAGTACAGAAAGATGTCTTCGTACCGTGCACTACGCAGATGTTTGGTGTAAGAGTTCTTCGAAGACAAGACAAGAACCCCTATGAACTGTGTGTGAGTCCTGTTTTTGCTTCAAGGAAGTGATTGGATTTATATACACTAGTTGGTCAAGAATTGAAATCCAGGAATTTGGACGACTTAGCTGTGTATATGGAGAGAAAGACAAGATGATTTAAGGCCAAGGCTACACGTTCCATCTACGTCCGGGCGACATATCCCTCCGGGTCAGCGACCAGCAATGACTCTACCAAATAGTTCTACCAATCCAGACCAAGCAAGATCTACCTTTGATTAGAGTCTCCAGGCGATACTACTACCGTGTGGTTTTGCAGAGGCTACAAACAGGTTATAGGGCAAGTTCGCCCGCCACTCTATCTTCTTATGAAGATTAAGGGCCTATTGATTGATGTGAATCAGAGTGTATTAAGTGAAACTTTCGATGGCTAATCTATCCACCTCCTTCCATTCATAGTGAATGGGCAGATTACTCAAAGGTTGAGTAGTACGACGATGCCGCCTCTCTACAAGTTAAAAGTAACCAAACCATGGCTTATTGTACAGGTGGTACCGGTAAGACCGGCGGCTTCACGGCTATCTACACTTGAGTTAGCCAGCTGCGAATCAATGTATTCAAAATTGAGATATTCGCCTTGTACTATGATGATTCTCTATCGGAGCAGGTCGGGCTGTCAACATATCTTCGTAGAGTAATAGATAAAAGCCGCTATCAACGGGCACCGTGGTGCTGAATATGGTTATAGGTCTGAGTTAGGCAACCGTGGTAGCAGTCAATAGAGCCCACGGGCCATTGTTAAGACCTTATTTATGTTGATAGAGAATGGACAACGGTACCGGTGGTACCGTCAGACCGGAGGCGCGCGGTTTTTTCGTGGTGGCTCGACAGCATTTGTGTTGATGATGTTATAGAAATAATTATGAGTGTCATGATTATTCTAGAGTATGTTCTACTACTTGACGACCGTGCTTCAAGTCCCGTGGTTTAACTCGGTTCTATTACTGCACGAACCGCCGATGTACGTTAATAATGATGGGTCATGAGTTGTTATACAAGTAAATGAGTCTTCTACGGCGTATAGTGGAGTTACATATTCTTTCAACACAGGAGTCAGAGCTTTTCCTCCACGGCTTCGAGGAAAGTTAGAGCTGTTGATGCAGAGGTGTTTTATCAAGAAGAGAAGTATTCTTACCCGCCTCTTTTCAGGAGTACAGTTGTTTACAGTCAGCCCTGGTCCGCTGCCTAACCGATCGTGGGGGCTGTACGTGGTTATTCTGTGGAAAGGGCTCTAACGTTCTTCCGTGAGCAACCGTGGGCCGTCACCTTGTTTCCGGATGTAAACGCTTCTACCTTTCCTCCGTAGAACCAACAGTTCTTTCATCTAGCCAACCATTCGGGTCCGTTGTCAACCATATTTAACCGTTCATTCTCAGTTTCATACCAGTCTAGACAAGCGTCTAGCCGTCGTCGGTGCTTTCAGAACTGTTCCTCATCTCCCGTTCACTCATCTGTACCAAAAGGTGAAGGATTCCGTGTGCGTTCTTCTAGGACGCCGCTCGACTTCTAGTCTTGTCAAAGACGCCTCGCCATTTTTATCCACCACGGCATGCGCGCCGAAGGCGTGTGTCGATCGCCGAAGGCGTTTGAGGACGAGCGGAGCGAGGCGGCTTTGCGCAAATTGGTATTTCCCGGTGCAAGCATAATGTGTCAATCAAAGGATGTCGTCATCGTAAGCAACGCCCAATTTCATCGATGGACGTTTTCAGATACTAGCCAATATCGATGACGTCGCCCGTCAAAATTACATAAGATTTTTGCACGGCCCCTTAGCAGACGTTCAAAGCAAAATGTTCAATCGACGGACGTCTTGACAGCCTGCGAGTGCGAGTGAGTCCGTACGGTAGGTGAGATGGCAGATGGGCTAGTTGTAGCCCACCTCTGCAGAAATAAAAAGTCCCCATAAAAGTTATCCCACCTTCCCGGTGCACAACCACACTGAATATGAGACTAGACTAAGGCATACGTCAGTATTTTACAAACTGCAGTGCCCAGTCAAAATTGCCACTCACAGACATGACAAGTGATTTTGAACGTTAATTAAAATGATGAATCCTGACCGCGTCTAATGATCATGCCACGCAAATGTGACGTGTGGCGAACATCCAAAAATTCAAGCCAGAAATGAACAGTCCAGTTCACAAATTCTCGCCGAGAATTTAGGGGACACGCACCTCCAGTCTAGACAAGTTAACTTACCTCGGGAACTTTCCATGACAAATTGACAAGGAACTCCCAACATACTGCACATTAAGGGACTAAACTTTTGGGCCGAACCATGATGGCCTGAACGAGCAATGAAACTACGGTACTATACAACATCGCTTCATACAATGACTGAAAATCACATTATCGTAAACGATCACACCAGTACACGTAGCCGTAGCTTCAAAAACCCTCATAGTGGTGTACTCCGCACCGTTACCGTACGTGCGCTAGCTCGATAATCCTAGCTACACCAGGATTTTTTTTCCCTTTTTTTTTTTAACACAGTGACAAAACGATTCATGTATATTAATTCCTCCATGATTTTCACCGGGCCGTTTTAACAGCAGCAAGAGTGTTCACCAGTTTACATTCCCTGCTAGCGGTACGGGGATCCCGCTGTCATGGCTGTATTAGCTTTGTTTGAATCCGTTACCAAAACTCAATAATTGAATGGTTATGATCAGTCAATACAACGCGTATTCTGGGAACTATTTTAAGCGAACGATGACATCAATCATTGACCAATAACGATCGCTATAGTTTCGAAGAACATCGAAAATCAATGCGTAACAAAGAAAAGGAAATATTTGCGACAAGGCTTTGATTACCTGAAGCCTTGAGGCGGTTCAGAGAGGGCGGGCTCACACAAATTGAATAATAATCAAAGGCCTTGATAAAGGCTACTCGACTTCAGAGGTTGTAGTTTAGTCTGCAAGTCTTCGGAGAGACATTCCTGGGATGGTAGTTGGTTCTCCGTACCGAGATAGCTCTATCGTTAAGAATTCTTTTTCCACTCCGCCTAGAGGGTTTCATTCGAGTAGCAGGAAAAGACATCAAGATTTCCCTAGCCATATTTATGAACGTTTAGAGGCTCCTTCGGATAGTTCGTCACGTCGGGGATCCAAGCTCTATGATCAGAGGGCGATGTCTGGATCAAGACATAGTGATGACTGTTTCATATCGGTATCTAAAGACCAGATCCGATTATGTTATCAGAAGGCAGGTTTTACCTCCGACGGGAACGTTCCTCTGGCAACAGTGACATAGCCTCTTTTAGTGACTCTTTTATAAGGTTTCAAGTGATGATGTTATGATTTTCGAAATCAAGACGTAAGATGATGATGATTTCTTCAATGTAGTGTTAAGAAACTATAGCTTGCGGTAAAGTTAGGTCTGCCTCCCAGGATTGTGAGCGGAAAATTAAAGTGTTATGTATGACGAATCTTTAGAAGTAAACTATCCGGAAGTGGTTTATTCTTCTCATGACTCAGTTCTTAAGATTATCACACGATGAGCTACTCAAGGACAGCTCCTCTTCCTATTGCAATTCAAGCTGAAGACTTCTGGGACTACTCAACCACTATTGGCTAATCTACTCCACTCATGCACTTCTATTTTTTTTTTTTTTTTTTTTTTCCTTTTTTTTTTTTTTTTTTTTGTCGAAGTATTACCAGTTTAGAGCGCCAGGGTGAAGTGGGTAAAGATTCTCATTGGTAGAGGATACCAAACTGTGAAAGATTTCCCAGTTTGTGTGAGCCTTATTCCGAGGCGGCTCTTCTTGAAAACGTAACCTGTTCCTGGCTCGTCGTCTGTTTTGGTTCATCGAGGTTTTAAATGTGATTCGACTATTCTTCAAGATACTTAGTCTACGGTTTCTGCTTCAGCTGCTAAACATTACATGAAACGTTGGTGAAACTCTTATTCCTGTGCTGATCTAGTCAGGACTATTGATGAGTTCTGAAGTCTATGTGGAAAAGTTATCTAAGACTCCCCTTCTCAGATGCGATCCTGAGTCTTTGATAAATGTGAGGAAGATTTCGAGTTTTTCAAAGTTCCTTTGGTTACCACTCTTTGCTGGGATTAGATGAAGTCTGATGAGAAGACTTTACGTTAGCCGAGTCCAGCCCATAGATGGGGTAAGATGGTTCTTCTAGTATCATATAGAATAGCCCCGGGGTAAATTCAAGCAGAGACCTTGCCCATCAGCTGGAGGTGAAGATGGTTCTTCTACGTAAATATGGGTAGATGGGTTTAGATTCATTGCGTGAATGTAAGATGGTAATCTTCGACCATTTGGTACAGATTGCCCGTGATTGTTTGAGTACATCGAGTGTTGCCTTACTGTCTAAAAGTCATCTTATGAGCAGTTTGGTTGAGCCTCTTGTGGAGCTGTATTAGAGCTAGTGAGAGATGTTCGTTTTCTATGACAGATCTTCATCAAGTCCTGGCAGAGCCTTTTAAAGTTTGCTATCGGAAGACAGAATGCTGTTTGATGTTTGAACCCTTAAAGCCAAAGAGGTTCTCTGACTTCTCCTGAGATTGGGATCTCTTTGGAGGTCAGGGATCTAGCTTAGCTTCTCAAGAAGAGGATGTGTCAAGCTGTAGATCAAGCTTTCAAGAAATTAACCACTTGGAGTCGAAGGTTCTTCAGACTTAAAACCTTTTGATTATGGCTACCAAAGAAGGGCTTCCACTTTACTATATTCTGCCAACAGAGGAAACAGAGGGTCTTTTCGGAAGTCGATTTAAGACTATTAAGGCAGCAAATCAACATAGAGGCTCCAGACAGTACAGAAGTTATTCCTCTTACTCCAGTCGTAGAGGCGTCTGATTGTGGCGTCTGATGAGGAAGGTTTAAATGATTCCTACCTAACCTATGACTCCAGTGGGGGCGTCTAAATCCTTTCTTCCCGGGTAGCGGTCGATATAATAAACACCCTCAGATAATCGTGTTCTGCAGACTTCTCAGAAGGTTACCATCCAGAGTTTACCACCGTCGCGATGAAGTAAGATGTTTTCTACTCCATGCCGAAAGAGACGTACATCAAAGGCTATGATTTTAGAATGAAGGAAGGAGTTATTTAGGAAAAAAGGAAAATCTTTTTCCAATTATAAATCTATGGGAGGTTCTACTTTCCTAGATACGAAGGAAACAGAGATCTCTTACCAATCTTCAACTTACAATCCCTGTACAGATTTATTCGTCCGAGACTTTTCAAATGAAACTCATTCGCTGGTAGCTAGGAGTTGTTTTAGGGATGGTTCGGCAACAACGTTAGACTAGGATTCTTACATACTTGTTTCCTGTTTTCATTCATAAACTATGGCATCGCTTCCAATTCGACAACCCAGTCTTAGCAGTTTCGAGTTCTGACATTCGGGTCTTTCTAGGCTCCCCTTACCTTTACAAGATCGTAGAAAAAGCGGCATAACATCTGAGAAGGAGGGTATCCAGATATTCGTCTATTACGACGACTGCTTGATTGTAGCACAAAACAAGTCTAGTCTGATAGTTAACATGGTTATTAAGATGGTGAAGGACTGGTTCCATGACTAACTTAAAGATTTCATAACCGCTTCCCGAGTCTGAAGCTGGAGTTCTTGGAGCAATCTTAGATCTGATGAAATACAAGCTTTTCAACTGAGAGAGAAATTGCAGAATTTTTAGATTGCATCCTGCTCATTTTGAAGAGAAGTTCAGCTCCAGCCTCATATATGGTTCTGACTGTTAGGATGATGGCAAGCTTGGTGATGTTCTACCATTCTGCAGATTGTGGTCGGAAATTTTTCCACGCGACACCTCGGAGTTTCTTACTAAGACTACGGTCAGGACCCTATATCACCAAGTATCCTTTGACTACTAAGTTTGTGAAAGTATTTCGATGGTTTAGCAGCTCTAAGGTCCTATGGTGGAAGTAATTTCAAGAAACTTCCACACCAAGTCATATTTACGACAGATTTCTTCGAAGACAGGTTAGAAAGCATGCACGAGGTCCCACAAATTAAGGAGTGTGGCGAATATTATAAGAAAGCGCCACTTATATGTACTAGAGTGCTAACGCTATGTTACACGTTAAGGCGATTCAAAGAGACGTTATCTGAGAAATCGGTGAAAATCAGATCAGATTATTCCACTGTAGTTGCCTACATAACCCACCAAGGAGGAACAAGCGTATCCTCATGTGTTCTATGATTATCCGCCACCTCTCTTGTGCCCAGAAGCATTTTATTACATGAAAGCGGAACAGCTCCCTGGAGTTATCAACAATTTCGTAGACAGTTTTTCAAGGGGAAAGTCAGCCAAATGATAGCTTAATCGGAATCTACTGTGGAGTGGCTTTTTCAACAGTCATATTTACCAGAGATTTTTTCTAGATACACAGGCATGTCGATCTGTTGCAAGCATGACTATTTCAAACTCCCAACATACTGAAGTATGAAAAATTGGCTGGGGACGAGAAAGCTTGGGTGAGAGTTGCGTTATTATAAGGTGGGTCAATCTGTTGCTAAATTTCTGGCAAAGTTAGCAATCAAGGTACATGCAGAATGCTGTTAAAGCACCTTTTTGGTCACGTAAGGTTGGATTTTACAGGATGGTAAGTTTATTAGGGGATCATCCGAGACGGTTCCTGTAAGGCAAACCGATGGTAAATAGAGAATCGATAGAGTGACGCTTATAGGATTAAAAGCTCTATATTTGACTGGGTAGCCTTTCTCAGTCGCATTCTAATGCAAGGATTTTCTGTAGAAGCTGCATCTTGCAGCAGATGCTAGAAGGAAAGTCAACCTCATTATCTACTATAGTGTTAGACTTCAACGCTTCTCCGTCTGGGAAGAATTATAAGGTGATCCACATTACAGTTGTTGGCGACGTGACTAATCGGACTCGGATCTAGTGTGGTAATCTCCGTCTGGCTCGAATTATCGATACTTCCACCCTCTGAAAAAAATATTAAATGAAATGAGGGCGCTATTTTGTTTGAGAACAGACACAAATAAGATATATTCTTTGTCTATGTTTGAGATACATAACAACGCGGAAGTTTTGTACGAAGCTTCAACTTTTTGGGATCGTGGAGTCTCGGCTTTGTTGAACGTACCGGATTCGGAGGAGGGCGTTTTCGCGGAGCGGCTCTTTCTTCGGAAGAGGTAAAGTGTTTCTGGATGTATGCTAGCCAAAACACAGCCACTCGATGTTATACCTCGGCCTACAGTTCTTTCAGAGCTTCCTAGCGTTACTGGTTGATCCTGAGAATTTAAACATCGGTGTCCATGGAGCGCACTTCGCGATTTTTACCTCCTCTCTACCTTCTAAGAAAATCTAAGATTCATCAATTTCTGACCACCTTTTCATCAATTACCTTAAACCCGCAGCAAAGAAAACATTATCACGCTGGGTCACTTTCCTCGATTTAATCTCTGACGCTTTTTAAAGGAAAGCCCGTCCTGGGCAGTAACATCGCCATTAACCCGATGCTTATGACATAATTGAAGTTAGGCCAACATCTCAGGTTTTTCCACGTAGGAGTTAACCTTACTGGCATTATGGAAGCAGCAGGATGGAGAACGCATACAACGTTCCAGAATGGTTGTAGGAAAGACGTCCTTACTAGTTTTAAAATTGTGACCAAAACCATCCTTCAGCAAGCAGCCAGAGTAGAGGTAGGATGCTAAGCATCCTTTACCATTAGATCATAAGTGAGGAATGACGGGTATATATATTGTATATGCTTCGACATAGAGGTGCTAAATGTATATGATACATGTATATGGATTACCTTGGGGCAAAATTATTCAGCTTCATAGAATTCAATGGCGTGAAACCCCGTAGAAACTGAGACTACCGGCTCCACGCTCCACCTAGTGACAGTGTGGCAGTCATGCACTAGTTGGATCATTTCGTAAATGTTAAAATGGATATAAATAGAATTTACTCACCAAAATTGATTGAGATTGGTCTATTTTATACATGTATATTACGGAATGATCCCAACTAGTAACCCTATCAGGCCCTCCCCTCAAGTGGAGCTTGGGGAGGTAACAAAAAGAGCAAAGGACATGGATGACAGTGGCGATAGTGATGGGCGTACCGATGCTAGCGTGGGACGCTACTAGGCATGGGCGCCCGAAATTTTTAATGTGGCATCAGGGGTGTCTGATGGCTTTTTTGAGCACAAAAAAATGCACTAGTTAGTTGGATCATTCGTAAGTATAACATGTCTAAAATAGAACAATCTCCCAATTTGGTGATATATTTTTGACAATCTTGTTTTTTCTTGGGGTCAGTAACTACATGCCATATTTCCGGCATAGGTTTGTACAGTTGAGAATGAAAGTCAATGGTATAATGACGTTAGCAATAAATGTTAACTGATTTTTCTTTTGATATTTATGAATTTAGTTACATGTATATGTGCATATCTCAGCATAAAATTTTGTGGGTTCTGTTGTGTTAAATTTATTTTCAAAATCACACTTCCATCCATTGGTGCCCTAAGGGGGTTCCTAGGGACCCCAAGCTAATTAGCTAATTACGTAGCTTGGCAGATTTTCATATACAGTTCAAAACAAGTAAGTCCCCCCAACAAATGTGCATTTTCTAATGACGTGAGGCTTCCTTACTTGTTACAAATGTGAAATGTACAACTGCAAATGTTACACATTTAATGTGCAAAAAATCACACAACAGATAATCTTCACACCTGAAATGATGTCATTTATTAAATTGATGACGAATTAAAAATGACACTTTCGTTTCATAGATTTTACATTGAAAAATCCGATGGAGAAGTACCAACATGCCTAGTACAACTCAGGAACATCACAAACACATGATTTTTGTACCATGATGCTCTGGTCATCTTCTTCCTATTATGCCAAAACTGAGTCCCAACATGCCTAGAATTACATCAGAACTGACGTTATAAAGTTCACCTGTCAGCAAAACTGTCAATTTCCATAGTATAAGTGTAGAATAGGGGACAATTTGTTTTTTCACCAAAAAACGTTTGAATCTCTGATTTCCACACAATTTTTTTTTGCTCTATTTATGGATATTACTGGTTTTATACTCAGAGAGTTTAGTGCTACTTTTTTGAATTCAGAAATATTGGCGAAATATAATTTCCACCCTATCCATTATTTTTATACTTTCCTCCACTTATGATGTCATAGTGACGGCCTAATGAGAATGGTGGTACTTAATTTCGATACCAATGGATGGGAATCGGATGTTCAGTAACGAAAATTATAGGGGAAAAAGAATCTTTAAAACAAATCTTCAAAACTTGATTTTCTTGATTGTTAAAGCCCTATGCAAAAAAGTGTCATGTTTTATTTGTCATCAAATTTAATAAATGACGTAATTTCAGGGAGAAGGTTAACTGCTGTGGGAAACATTTTTTGCCCATTAAATGTGTAACATTTCCGTGTACATTTTTGTAACAAGTTAAGGAGCCTAACTTCCCTAGAAAAACGCACATTTGTCAGGGGGGACTTACATTTTTGGACTGTATACTTTTCTTGTCAAAAGATGCATATCCAAAAGTCTTACAATTACAAAAAATAATGGTCAATTTATGTCACGGAAAAGTAGCGAAAAACAATCTTGGGTCCATGGGAACCTCCCTAAAACACTTAAGTGTTAAGGTGTCACAATAATTATATAATATTGGATGACTAAGGTTGATAACAGAAAATATTGCCCGAGCCTAGATCAAATATGATATTTTCTTGGCAAAGGCGATATTTTCTGTTATCAACCGAAAAAAAGTCATCCAATATTATTATTATTATTATGCGAGAAGCTGACTTGACAAAAAATTGTTTTAAAATGGCTTCAAGACTAATAAAAGCGAGTATTTGCTTGCCAAGTTACATGACCAAATGCTCAATTTTTTTGCGTATTGTGCAGTGTTGGGCGGTACGTGCTAATTGCACTGCAGTATTGCACCACACGGAAGCTTCAAATGCATAATAATTTGTAAAACCTATCAATGTGACATCAGAATTTTTGATTTCTTGGCTCTCATTGTCTGGTACACAGCGGTTTGACCTCCTGCATATCGTGTCTTTTATTTGTTGAACAGTTTTAAACTTCAGCAATGAAATTCTGACAACGGGTATGTGTAGGGCAGTGGTTCCAACCGGGGGTCACGACCCTTTTTGGGGTCGCGGACTCTTAAGAATGAGGTCGCGAAGGAGGCTAACAACAAGAACGTGTTTGGGGGTTGCTCCAAGTTTATTATTTAGAAATGGGGTCTCAGGTAAAAAAAGGTTGGGAACCCTT
The DNA here is from genome assembly GCA_023653785.1 of Ophioderma brevispina. Classification (NCBI taxonomy): domain Eukaryota; kingdom Metazoa; phylum Echinodermata; class Ophiuroidea; order Amphilepidida; family Ophiodermatidae; genus Ophioderma; species Ophioderma brevispina. The sequence continues at coordinate 63,325 of JAMKCH010003245.1, forward strand.
GGTGTAGGGGCTTGTAAGAGATATTGTTGTGCAAAAATCAGAAAAATCTATTTTGAGAATCTTGACCCCAAAGGCATTTAAAGGTTACATCGAACCACTTTCTATTGTCCATTCTTATTCAGTGTGCAGGGTTTAGTATGCAAACATGCAATATCATTGGTTGTTGCCTATTTAATATGAGAGAGTATTAGATAGTGCGTCGTCATGCAAGGGTTTACGCGTGCATGTAAATGGTTACACAGTGCACACAGCTATACTCTGGCTCAATATTTCTTGGACAGTTTGGAACGTACGCCCGCTTCCCCGCCAAAACGGCGCACCATCGGTTACACGTAGACGCACAACACGCAACGAGCAACGCGCGCGTTTGTTATGTCCAAGAAATTATGGCCCAGAGTATAGTACAGGCTTGTTCATTTTCTCTCATGGGGATTAGTTTTGTCTTTTTAACTAATATAATTAAATCGGAAATATTTTCTGCGATTAAACCACCAAAAACTAAATAAGAATGAGAATAAAAGATAGAATTTGTTGTTTTGCTTATCTAATATCGTGTTATATTGATGGGCAGTCCAATATTTTTATCGTAGTGAATACCGGCTGCGCTGGCATATAATGAGGTATCCACCAATCAAATGATAGCACTATGTTTATGCATTATGTAAAACACAATAGCTGTAGTTCAACGAGAATTAAAGATAGTAACCTAAAATCCCCAATTCCAAAGTTTGAGAAGAATCAGATTTTTTGTTTTGATGCAGTAAACATTTATGTATAGTGTAACAATAACATAGCATACTGTGTGTAACAAAAATCCAGAATTTTATAACATCGATTTGAGCTTGGCTATTTCACACAGTGATTTGTATATGGACAGGAATTTATGTATATTCAAAAAAAGATGATTTGTTTGAATATTGAAGGAGCCATCCTCTGGAAATCTGTGTCAACCATTGTGAAAATGTTTATCATCAAGGTAGAAAGCTGTTAAATTTTTTAATGTTTAGCAACCATATTTGGATTTAAAATTCATCATTTTGAATATATGACAATAGATGTTGAAATCTGTACACTATCAAAACATAACCTTTTAAAGGAAATATGTCATGATTCTGAATATTTGGAAAATTTGGTATGGATGGAAAGTTTAAGTAACGTAGATTACATATAAATCAAAATAAGTTGAAAATTGTCCACATTTGTTGAGTATTTTGCCCTTTTAATTTCCCGCCCAATAGCTTACTCGAAAACGATTCCGACAAATCCACATCGCAAAAAAAAAAAAAAAAAAAAAAAATCCCCAATTCCAAAGTTTGAGAAGAATCAGATTTTTTGTTTTGATGCAGTAAACATTTATGTATAGTGTAACAATAACATAGCATACTGTGTGTAACAAAAATCCAGAATTTTATAACAACGATTTGAGCTTGGCTATTTCACACAGGATTTGTATATGGACAGGAATTTATGTATATCAAAAAAAGATGATTTGTTTGAATAGTGAAGGAGGGGGGGCCCATCCTCTGGACAATCTTGTGTCAACTCATTGTGAAACTGTTTATCATCAAGTAGAAAGCTGTGTAATTTTTAATGTTTAGCAACCATTTGGATTTAAAAATTTTGAATATAGAAATAGATGTTGAAATCTGTACACTATAAAAACATAACCTTTTAAAGAAGAATTTTGATCAGTAAACCCACAAATTTTTCCAAGCCCATTTTTGGACCTACCGACAAAACCTTTGTACCTACAGGAATAGAAAAAAATCGAGTTAAACAGCTCTGTGAGTGTGACTGGCCGATTGACTGTTGAGTGACCAGTGCTTTCAAAATCTTCTGACATCTCCCAGTGTCCTTTAATCCCATGAGCACTATGCGCTGATTGGTCAGAAAGGTAGCTATACCATTTATTGAACCAATCAATGTAAATGGTGGATGTGAGTCAGCTCTGTCAGCTAGAGTAAGGTTGGGGTGTGTGAAGTTTAGGGAATGTGGAGAGTTGCTACATGGAAAAGATTTCCTTTGAAGAAGGAATGGTGTATAAGAGTTGTGGAGATTGGTGATGCTGTACAGGAGTGAGAACATGGTGTCTGAGTGAAAAATGAGAATGCGATTTTTAGGACAGAAAGAGCAATGAGGATGTTTGGTGTGAAGTTGATGGATAGACAGAAGCCTTGATGTAGATCTTGGGTTTGGAAAAAACGGTGGACTGGTTGGCAAAGGCGAATGGTGTACCTTGGTATGGCATGTGCTGAGGAGGGTGATGAGCATGTTTTAAAAAAGGGCCCTTGAGTTTGGGGTGTCTGGTTCGAGGAGGGAACGGATAAAATAAGACATGGAAGAGCAAGTGGAGGAGGAGGAGAGTAGAGGGTTGGGTTGATGATGATGAACATGAAATAATAAAAAACCCTAAGCCAGGGATTGCCTGATGTTTTATCCATCACGTGGATGCATATCAAGAGAGAGAGGAGAGTGTGGCCCATGGTTAGGGATTTGCCTTTGGTGCAGGAGGTCCTGCTTTCACACACCGGTAGGGCCAATAGCTGGGATTTAATTGGATACTAAATTCATGGATTTAATTGTTTAAGAACTTTGATTAAAACTAGAGTTCCGCTTCCCCGTAGTAGAATAATCCCGTCTTAGGCGGACGTTTAAGTGTCGGTCCAATGTACAGAGAGTCATACCTGTACAGTATATCACAGTCAATTTCGAGAAGTGTAGTGTGGTATCCCATGATTGTCCCAAGCCGTCTTGGTTAATTTCTAGGGACAAACCTAGTAGTGTGGGTATTCACTTTTGGGGATCCTCAAGGGCTCAGTTTAATTAGAAATAAATAAATAATATCTCCAGAAACATCTGATTAAAGCCAAAATGTGTACTAAATTGGCCCATGGACAGTGTGGTAAGCTTGGATAGTGGTGGACCACATTTGGGGACATTTTTGTCTTACTTCAAAAGAAACATTTCCTAAGGCCTAAAATCCACTAGGGTAATGGGAAAAATGATGACTTTTTTTATAGTAAAATCTCAGTTTGATGGGTAAGTGGAGGGGGAGTAATGTTGTCGATCAGCTCACCCACCTTAACCAACGTAATCACAAACTATTTAAAGGTGGTGACCTGATCATGATGCAAATTTCCAAATTAGTCCATAAGCCAGTTTCTGTACGGGCCTTTAAAATTCGAGTTTGTTGCACCCCACTAGTGATTTTCCAATGTATCACCTTAAAGGGGGTGTCCCCCTGACTAGGATTAGGTCTGTTTCGACACCAGAAAATGTTGCACAGTAAGCGTGTAACGCCTATTCAAAATGGACACAATTGTTTTATGAAAAACTGCTATTGTATTTTCGTTATAAATAAGAACTTGTCTAGGATCAAACGAAATGAAGTTTTAGCTTCCTAAGTGGTGTCCAATATGGCCGCCGGAAGGAGGAATTTGTTGTGAAATGTACTAAAATTGACAAATTGATGGGGTAAGAATTCGAGTAATTATTTGAGAGCACCAAAAAGAGGAATGATGACATGTTTGTATTGCGGACATGATCGTAACTCATGATGGCGACGGTTATACTGCTACGGGGACATAAATCAAGAAGAAAACGCCCCTGCACATCTTTTGTTATGACAAATAAGAACCATAAGGAAAACTATTATAAAACATTTTCCCGCAATCTTCTTCGTACTTGGATAATTGCAGACTCAACACTAGTTGACTGCTGCAAGGAAGATGATCTCGGCAGTAGAGCGGGAGAAGGAGCTGTTGGTACAAGTCAGAAACCTTGATGTGCTCGAAAGAAGTTAGGTCACCATATTTAAATTTTTCATTCAATATAGACAACTTTTTCACATCTTCATAAGCATAGTTTTTATTTTTACTGGGAAAAACCACCTATGACGTCACTGAGTAGGTCCTTAAATACCAGTCCCACACCCATTTATTATGATTTTATTGTCTTCGGTTGATATGAGCGGTTGTCTTCCTCTGAACTTTTATTTCGAGTCCGTTCAACTATGGTTATATAGCCCAAGTAGTTACCAGCTATTGTGACAGCACTCTTTGTCAATGTTCAATACCCCCACGGTATTTTTTAATCTTGGAAATTGATTTAGGGGCACTATTAGTAAGTGTTGTTTAATAACACCGAAAACAAAGGTGAGAGGAGGATAGGGAGGGAATGTTGCTACTAAGGAAGGAACGAGAGATTCCTTTTCTTGCTTTTTACTCTGAGAAGAAGAAAAACAAACACTTAGTAGGGAAAAAAAATAGAAGGGAAAGATAAAGATAACCACCTTCTACCCTTACATCCGCCAGCCGCATAAAGTCTCTTTTGGCACCATCGCCCCCAAACAGAGCACCCAGGTTTCCTATGTTCAACAAATTTGCCCATTTATTGTTCATTTAGCACACTATGTCTTGGCGGCGGCCATATTGGGACGGGACTAGATGTGCTGGAGCCCCCTCTAGGAAGTTAAAACTTGATTTCGCGTAGTCGGGATATAATTTCTATCTGTAATGAAATATAATGGCAGTTTTACATAAAAACAATTAGGGGTCATTGTGGAAATGGGCAGAATCACGTAAAGTGCAGGCTTTTCTGAGCGGAAACATACCTCATCTAGTCAGGGGGACATCCCCTCAAGCGTGATAGATGGGAAAATTAATCACCAGTGGGTGTGCAACGAACCGGAAGGAAAATCCAATGATGGCAGCTTATGGACTAAATGTTTATCCTTCACATAGAAGCATATCACCAACAAACAGCTGATTACACATTTTGAGTTAAAGTTTTAAATTGGCCCAGCCGTTTAGATAGTAGACAGCAAAAACTGTGTACTAAATTGGCCACCCAGGACCAGTGTGTTCAATAAAATTGGTATACCAAATTATGAGAAATTTTTGTTAATAACTCAAAACATTTCCTGAGCCTAACATTTCCCATGGGGAGGAAAATGAGAAAAAATATGAACTTCTTATGATACCAAAAATCTCCAATTTTGATGGGAGTAAAGTGGGGGGGGGGGGGATGAGGTCTAAAATTAAAAAATCCCAGTATGACAAGGTATACTTTTTTTGGAATATTTTTGATTGTTAAATAAATAGTGCAGTTACATGTTAAAAGGGTCTACCCAATCCTCAGCCACTGACATCAATGAACCTGAGATTTTTGGGTATCACTAGAAAGCATGTTTTTTTTCATTTCACCCCTGTTAAAAATATTTTGGCTGATGTGAACTTCCCATTTGATGCTACTTAGTATAAATATGGATTGTTTTTCTGTTTACTGGAAATTATTAGTACAGTATAAGCTATAGACTAATGTAATAAAAACACTGACATTTGTGTTACCGGTGTTCCAAAGAAGAATAACCTTAGATTCGGCAATTGGCCCATGTGACCTTGACCAAATCTGTGAACACCCCATATGGGTCCGGTTGCACAGCGGTTCGTCTTTTGACAAAGTCTAGTGATAACGGAAAGTAGCTATTGGTAGTATTAACAGTATATAAGCGAGTTCGTAATTCAAGGCGTATTGTTTGTTCACATTCCCCTCGTGACCTCAGTGACCCATCCCAGCCATTAAAAGTCAAGGATTCTGGGATGCGACACAGGTCAAGCGGGATATGAGCATTGTCGTTGCGTATTGTTGTGTCAGCATTGCCTGAATTATCGAACTCTCTTTGTGGTGCACTTTTGAAATGTATGGTGTGATGGCCACTAAAATTTATATTTCCCCCTCCATCACTTCCCCCCCCCCCCCCTCCCAACCGGAAAAAAGTGGGGAACTCTGGGCAACCACAAGTTTGTTCTTTCAAATAACGACATCCATAATAATAGTGGGAAATTTTGCCATTCTGGAGGGAAATTTTTGCCATCCTGGAGAAATGCCATCCCAGGAAATAGTGGCATTTTTCCACCACTGCCTCCCAATGAAAATTGTTGGTTATGCCACTGGGAAGTAGGTACACACACAATACTGTTCAGCCACCGCAGTGCACCAATATAGGGAGTACCTTCTAAGGCACTTCCATGTAAGTGAAATCAACATCGTGGTATTGTTTTGTATCGTAACCAACTTTGGTGAACATCTTTTCACATGAAAA